>JAEUCK010007789.1:0-18362 GCA_017311455.1 Otocyon megalotis megalotis
GGTTAGGGTAGGGTTAGGGGTAGTGTTACGGTTCCAGGAAGGTTAGGGTTAGGTTAGCGTTAGGGTTAGAGTTACTGTACAGTTTAGTGTTAAGTTTAGGGTTAGGGTTAGGGTTAGGTTTAGGGTTACGGTAGTGGTTATGGTTAGGGTTAGGGTTTGATTTAGGGTTACAGTTAGGGTACGGTACAGGTTAGGGTTATGGTTAGGGTTAGTGTTAGGGTTCTGGTTAAGGTTAGAGTGAGGTTTAGGTTTAGGGTTACGGTACAGGTTAGGGTTAGGGTTAGGGTGAATGTTAGCGATAGGGTTAGGGTGAGGTAGTGTTACGTTTACGGTCCAGGTTAGGGTTAGGGTTAGCTTTAGGGTTATGGTTACGGTACAGTTTAGGGTTAAGTTTAGCTTTAGTGTTAGGGTTAGGTTTAGGGTTACGGGAGTGGTTAGGGTTAGGGTTAAGGTTGTGTTTAGGGTTACAATTATGGTCACAGTACAGGTTAGGAATACGGTTAGGGTTAGGGTTAAGGTTAGGGTTAGGGTTAGTTTTAGGGTTATGGTACACGTTAGGTTTAGGGTTAGGGTTAGGGTTAGTTTTAGGGTTACAGTACAGGTTAGGGTTGGGGTTAGGTTTAGGGTACTGAACAAGTTCGGGTATGGATAGGTTTAGTGTTATGGTTACGGTATAGGTTAGCGTTAGGGTTAGGTTTAGGTTTAGGGTTACGATACAGGTTAGGATTAGGGTTAGGTTTAGGGTTAGGGTTAGGGTTAGCTTTATGGTAAAGGTTAGGGTTACATTTAGGGTTAGGGTTAGGGTTATGGTACACGTTAGTTTTAGGGTTAGGGTTAGGCTTAGTGTTAGGATTAGGGTTGGGTTTGAAATAGAGTTTAGGGTTAGGATTAGGGTTAGGGTTGCGGTACAGATTAGGGTTAGTGTTACGGTTAGGGTTACCATACAGTTCAGGGTTAGGTTTAGGGTTAGGCTTAGGGTTAGGGTTAGGGTTACCATACAGGTTAGTGTCAGGGTTAGGGTTGGGGTTAGGTTTAGGGTTAATTTTGCCGTACAGGTTATCGTTAGGTTATGGTTATGGTTTGGGTTAGATTTACCATACAGGTTAGGTTTAGGGTTAGGGTTGCAGTACAGTTAAGGTAGGGTTACAGTAGTGGCACAGGTTAGCATGAGGGTTAGTGTTAGGGTTAGGGTTATGATACAGGTTAGGGTTAGGATTAGGGTTAGCGTTAGATTTAGGGTTCCGGTACAGTTCATGTTTAGGTTGAGGGTTAGGGTTAGGGTTACGTTACAGTTTAGGGTTAGGTTTAGGGTGAGCGTTACGGTATAGGTTGGGTTTAGGTTTAGATTTAGGGTTAATGTTAGTGATATGTTTAGAGTTATGGTACAGGTTAGGGGTAGTGTTAGTGTTAGGGTTAGGGTTAGGTTTGCCATAGAGCTTAGGGTTAGGCTTAGTATTAGGGTACAGGATAGGCTTATAGTTAGGGTTAGGATTTGGCTTACGGTACAGGTTAGGGTTAGGGTTAGGGTTAGGGTTAGGGTTAGGGTACGGTACAGGTTAGGTTTAGGATTAAGGGTAGGGTTACGGTTGAGGTAGCGTTAGAGTTAGGTTTAGCGTTAGAGTTAGGTTTACGGTACAGTTTAGGGTTAAGTTTAGGGGTACGTTTAGGGTTCGGTTTAGGGTTACGGTTGTGGTGAGGGTTAGCGTTAGGGTAGGTTTTAGGGTTACGATTAGGGTTACAGTACAGTTTAGGGTATAATAGGGTTAGGTATAGTGTTAGGTTTAAGGTACCGAGTTGGGTTAGGGTTAGGGTTAGGATTAGGGTTAAGGTTAGGGATACGGATAGGGCTATGTTTAGTGTTAGGTTTACGGTCCAGGTTCGGGTTAAGGTTAGGATTAGGGATAGCGTACATGTTAGGGTTAGAGTTAGGGATAGGGTTAGGATTAGGGTTGCAGTACAGGTTAGGGTTAGGGTTACCATACAGGTTAGAGTTCGGTTTAGGGTTAGGTTTACCGTACAGGTTAGGGTTCGGGTTAGGGTTGCGGTACAGGTTAGGGTTAAGGTTAGGGTTAGGTTTAGGGTTACATTAAAGATTATGGTTAGGTGTAGGGTTCGGGTTAGTGTTACAGTAAAGGTTTGTGTTAGGGTTAGGGTTAGGGTTACGGTACAGGTTAGAGTTAGGGTTAGGTTTAGGGTTAAGGTTCAAGTTAGGGTTACGCTTAGGGTTAGAGTTAGAGTTACAGTATAGGTTAGCGTTAGGGTTAGGTTCAGGGATAGGTTGAAGGAATGGTACAGTTTAGTGTTAGTGTTAGTATTAGGGTTAAGGCTAGGATTAGGTTTAGGTTAACGACCAGGTTATGGTTAGGTTTAGGGTTAGGGTTAAGGTTACGGGACAGGTTAGAATTAGGGTTAGGGTTAGGGTTACGGTACAGGTTATTGTTAGGTTTAGGGATAGGGTCAGAGTTATGGTACAGGTTACGGTTAGTTTTAGGGTTAGGGTTACGTTACAGGTTAGGGTTAGGGTTAGGGTTACGGTACAAGTTAGGGTTACGGTTAGGTTTAGGGTTAGGGTTATGGTATACGTTAGCGTTAGGTTTAGGGTTAGGGTTAGGGTTAGCGGTAAGGTTCAGGTTAGTTTTAGTGTTAGTGTTAGTGTTAGGGTTAGGGTTAGGTATGCCATAGAGGTTAGGGTAAGGGTTAGGGTTAGGGTACAGGTTAGGTTTAGATTTAGGGTTAGGATTAGGGGTAGGGTTACGGTACAGTTTAGGGTTAGGGTTAGAGTTAGGGTTAGGGTTAGGTTTACGATACAGTGTAGGGTTAGGGTTAGGTTTAGGGTTACGGTACAAGTTAGGGTTAGGGTTAGGGTTACTGTTAGGGTTAGGGTTACAGTACAGGTTAGGGTTAGGGTTAGGGTTATGGTTAGGGTTATGGTACATTTTAGGGCAAGGGTTAGGGTTACAGTATAGGGTAGGGTTAGATTTAGGCTTAGGGTTACTATACAAGTTAGGGTTAGGGTTAGGATTATTTTTAGGGTTAGGGATAGGGTACAGTTTAGGGTTAGGGTTAGGGTTAGGGTTAGTGTTAGGTTTTGAGTTAGGGTTAGGATTAGTGTTAAGGTTAGGGTTACGGTACAGGTTAGGGTTAGGTTTAGGGGTAGGGTACAGTTCCAGTAAGGGTTAGGGTTAGGGTTAGCGTTAGGGTTAGGGTTACGTTACAGTTTAGGGTTAAGTTTAGTGTTAGGGTTAGGGTTAAGTTTAGGGTTTCGGTAATGTTAGGGTTAGGTTTATGGTTGGGTTTAGGGTTACGGTTAGGGTTACAGTACAGGTAAGGGTTATGGTTAGGGTTAGCGTTAGGGCTAGGGTTAGGTTTAAGGTTAGGGTTAGGGTTAGGGTTACGGTACAGTTTAGGGATTGGGTTAGGGTTAAGTTTAGGGATAGGGTTAGGGTTAGGTTTAGTGTTAGTTTTACGGTCCAGGGTAGGGTTTGGTTTAGTATTAGGGTTACCTTACAGGTTAGGGTTAGGGTTAGGGTTATGTTACAGGTTAGGTTTAGAGTTAGGGTTAGGGATAGGTTAAGGGCAGGGTTAGTGTTAAGGTACATGTGAGGGTTAGGGTAAGTGTTAGGGTTAGGGTTACGGTTTAGTTACAGGCTATGGTTAGGTTTAGGGTTAGGGTTAGGATTACGGTACAGGTGAGGGTTAGGATTAGGTTTAGGTATATGTTACAGGTTAGGGATAGGTTTAGGGTTATGGTACAAGTTAGGGTTATGGATAGGATTAGTGTTATGTTTACGGTATATGTTAGCGTTAGGGTTAGGTTTAGGTTTAGGGTTACGGTACAGGTTAGGGTAAGGGTTAGGTTTAGGGTTAGGGTTATGCTTAGGTTTATGGTAAAGGTTGTGGTTAGGTTTAGGGTTAGTGTAGGGTTACGGTACACGTTTGTTTAGTTTAAGGATTAGGGTTAGTGTTAGGGTTAGGTTTGGTTTGCCATAGAGTTTAGGGTTAGGGATAGGATTAGGGTTGCGGTACAGATTAGGGTTAGTGTTATGGTTAGGGTTACCGTACAGTTTAGGGTTAGGGTTAGGCTTAGGCTTAGGCTTAGGTTTAGGTTTACCATTCAGGTTAGTGTCAGGGTTAGGGTTGGGGTTAGGTTTAGGGTTAGGTTTGCCGTACAGGTTAGTGTTAGGGTTAGGGTTAGATTTACCGTACAGGTTAGGGTTATGGTTAGTGTTAGGGTTAGGGTTGCGGTACAGGTTAGGGTTAGGGTTAGGGTTACAGTTACAGTACAGGTTAGCATTAGGGTTAGCGTTAGGGTTAGTGTTACAATACAGGTTACGGTTAGGATTAGGGTTAGGGATAGATTTAGGGTTCCAGTACAGGTCATGGTTAGGTTTAGGTTTAGAGTTAGGGTTACGGTACAGGTTAGGGTTAGGGTTAGTGTTAGGGTTAGGTTTAGGGTGAGGTTTACGGTACAGGTTGGTTTTAGGTTAGGGTTAAGTTTAGGGTTATGGTTACAGTTATGGTACAGTTTAGGTTTAGGGTTAGGGTTAGGGTTAGGGTAAGTTTAGGGTAAGTGTTATGGTACAGGTTAGGGTTAGGGTTAGTGTTAGAGTTAGGATTAGGTTTGCCATAGAGTTTAGGGTTAGGGTTAGGGTTAAGGAACAGGAATGGTTTATAGTTAGGGTTAGGGTTGGGTTATGGTACAGGATAGGGTTAGGTTTAGGGTTAGGGTTACGGTTACGGTACAGAGTAGGGTTAGGGTTAGGGTAGGGTTACGTTACAGGTTAGGTTTAGTGTTAAGGGTAGGGTTACGGTTCAGGTAAGCGTTGGGGTTAGGGTTAGCGTTAGGGTTAGGTTTACGGTACAGTTTAGGGTTAAGTTTAGGGGTAGGTTTAGGTTTAGGGTTAGGGTTACGGTACAGGTTAGGATTAGTTTTAGGGTTAGGTTAGGGTTATGGTACAGGTTAGGTTAGGATTAGGGATAGGGTTAGGGTTAGGTTTATCGTACCGGTTAAATTTAGGGTTAGGTTTAGGGGTAGGGTTACGGTACAGTTTAGGGTTAGGGTTAGAGTTAGGGTTACGGTACAGGTTAGGTTTAGGTTTAGGTTTAGTGTTAGTGTTTTGGGACAGGAAAGGGTTACGGTTAGAGTTAGGGTTAAGGTTAGGGTTGCCGTTTAGGTGTGGTTAGTGTTACTGGTAGGGTTAGGGTTAGGGTTAGGGTGACGGTACAGGTTAGGTTGAGGGTTAGGGTTAGGTTTACGGTACAGGTTAGGTTTAGTGTTAGAGTTAGGGGAAGGTTGAGGGTTATGGTACAGGTTAGGGGTAGGGTTAGGGTTAGGGTTAGGTTTATTGTACAGGTTAGGTTTAGGGTTAGGGGTAGTGTTAGGGTTAGTGTTAGTTTACGCTACAGGTTAGGGTTAGGGTGGGTGTTAGGGTTAGGGTTCGGTTGGCCATAGAGGTTAGGGTTAGGGTTAGGGTTAGGTTTAGGGTTGCGGTACAGGTGAGGTTTAGGGTTAGGTTTGCGGTAGAGGTTAGCATTAGGTTTAGGGTTAGTGTTAGGGTTACAGTACAGGTTAGGGTTAGTTTTAGGGTTAGGTTTAGGGTTATGGTACAGGTTAGGTTCAGGGTTAGTGTTAGGGTTAGGGTTAGGGTTAGGGTTAAGGCTAGGGTTACCGTACAGGTTAGGGTCAGGGTTAGGGTTAGGGTTAGGGTTAGGGTTAGGGTTGCGGTACAGGTTATGGTAGTGTTAGGGTTAGGGTTAGTGTTAGGGTTTGGGTTTGGTTTGCCATAGAGTAGGTTTATGTTTAGGGTTAGGGTACAGGTTAGGGTTAGGGTTACGTTTAGGGTTAAGGTACAGTTTAGGTTTAGGGTTAGGGTTAGTGTTACAGGACAAGTAATGGATACGGTTACGGTTAGGGTTATGGTTATGGTTAGGGTTAGGGTTGTTGTACAGGTGTGGGTTAGTGTTACTGGTAGGGTTAGGGTTACGATACAGGTTAGGGTGAGGGTAGGGTTAGGGTTACTGTACAGGTTAGGTTAGGGTTAGGGTTAGGATTAGGGTTACGGTACAGGTTAGGTTTAAGTTTAGGGTTAGAGTTAGGGTTAGGGTTATGGAACAATTTAGGGTTATGTTTAGTTTTAGGGTTAGTGTTACGGTATAGTTTAGCGTTAGGGTTAGGGTTAGGGTTACATTACAGGTTAGGGTTAGGGTTAGGGTTAGAGTTAGGGGTTAGGGTTAGGGTTGGGTTAGGGTTAGGTTACGGTACAGTAAGTAGGGTTAGGGTTTAGTGTTAGTGTTAGGTTAGGTTAGTTAGGGTAAGGCATTAGGTTAGGTTTAGGTTTAGTGTTAGGTTAGGGTTAGTTAGGTTAGGGTCAGGTTTAGGTTTAGTGTTGTGTTTAGGTTAGCGTTAGGGTTAGGGTTAGGGTTACGGTTAGGGTTAGGGTTACGGTACAGGTTAAGTGTAGCGTTAGGTTTAGTGTTACGGTACAGGTTAGGTTTAGGTTTAGTGTTAGGGTTAGGGTTAGGGTTAGGGTTAGGGTTACGGTATGGTTAAGTTTAGGGTTAGTTTTATTGTTAGGTTTACCGTTCAGGTTAGTGTTAGGGTTAGGGTTAGGGTTAAGGCTAGGGGGTTACCGTACAGGTTAGGATCAGGGTTAGGGTTAGGGTTAGGGTTAGGGTGACTGTACAGGTTAGGTTGAGGGTTAGGGTTAGGTTTACAGTACAGGTTAGGTTTAGGGTTAGGTGTAGTGTTAGGGTTAGTGTTAGTTTACGCTACAGGTTAGGGTTAGGGTGGGTGTTAGGGTTAGGGTTCGGTTGGCCATAGAGATTAGGGTTAGGGTTAGGGTTAGGGTTAGGTTTAGGGTTGCGGTACAGGTGAGGTTTAGGGTTAGGGTTACGGTAGAGGTTAGCTTTAGGTTTAGGGTTAGTATTAGGGTTACAGTACAGGTTAGGGTTCGTTTTAGGGTTAGGTTTAGGGTTATGGTACAGGTTAGATTCAGGGTTAGTGTTAGTGTTAGGGTTAGGGTTAGGGTTAGGGTTACAGTATGGTTAAGTTTAGGGTTAGTTTTAGTGTTAGGTTTACCGTTCAGGTTAGTGTTAGGGTTAGGGTTAGGGTTAAGGCTAGGGTTACCGTACATGTTAGGGTCAGGGTAAGGTTAGGGTTAGGGTTACGGTTGCGGTACAGGTTAGGGTAGGGTTAGGGTTAGGTTTAGGGTTAGGGGTTAGGGTTAGGATTAGGGTTATGGTACAATTTAGGGTTATGTTTAGTTTTAGAGTTAGTGTTATGGTATAGTTTAGCATTAGGGTTAGGGTTAGGTTTAGGGTTACATTACAGGTTAGGGTTAGGGTTAGTGTTAGGGTTAGGGTTAGGTGTTAGGGTTAGGGTTAGGGTTAGGATTACGGTACAGGTTAGGTTTAGGTTTAGTGTTAGGGTTAGGGTTAGGGTTAGGGGTTAGGGTTAGGGTTAGGGTTAGGGTTAGGTTTAGGTTTAGTGTTAGGGATAGGGTTAGGGTTAGGGTTACAGTATGGTTAAGTTTAGGGTTAGTTTTAGTGTTAGGTTTACCTTTCAGTTTAGTGTTAGGGTTAGGGTTAGGGTTAAGGCTAGGGTTACCGTACAGGTTAGGGTCAGGGTCAGGGTCAGGGTTAGGGTTAGGGTTAGGGTTAGGGTTGCGGTACAGGTTATGGTAGGGTTAGGGTTAGGGTTAGTGTTAGGGTTTGGGTTTGGTTTGCCATAGAGTTTAGGTTTATGTTTAGGGTTAGGGTACAGGTTAGGGTTAGGGTTACGTTTAGGGTTAAGGTACAGTTTAGGTTTAGGGTTAGGGTTAGTGTTACAGGACAAGTAATGGTTACGGTAGGGTTATGGTTATGGTTAGGGTTGCTGTACAGGTGTGGGTTACTGTTACTGGTAGGGTTAGGGTTACGGTACAGGTTAGGGTGAGGGTAGGGTTAGGGTTACTGTACAGGTTAGGTTAGGGTTAGGTTTAGGATTAGGGTTACGGTACAGGTTAGGTTTAAGTTTAGGGTTAGAGTTAGGGTTAGGGTTATGGTACAATTTAGGGTTATGTTTAGTTTTAGGGTTAGTGTTACGGTATAGTTTAGCGTTAGGGTTAGGATTAGGGTTAGTTTAGGGTTACATTACAGGTTAGGGTTAGGGTTAGTGTTAGGGTTAGGGTTAGGGGTTAGGTTTAGGGTTAGGGTTAGGGTTACGGTACAGGTTAGGTTTAGGTTTAGTGTTAGGGTTAGGGTTAGGGTTAGGGTTAGGGTTAGGGGTTAGGGTTAGGGTTAGGGTTAGGTTTAGGTTTTTAGTGTTAGGGTTAGGGTTACAGTATGGTTAAGTTTAGGGTTAGTTTAGTGTTAGGTTTACCGTTGGAGTTATGTTAGGGTTAGTTGGGGACATGGAGGATTTGTGGGTTGGGGGTAGGGTCAAGTTAGGGTTAGGGTTAGGGTTAGGGTTAGGGTTGCGGTACAGGTTAGGGTAGGGTTAGGGTTAGGGTTAGGGTTAGGGTTAGGGTTAGGGTTTGTGTTTGGTTTGCCGAGAGTTTAGGTTTATGTTTAGGGTTAGGGTACAGGTTAGGGTTAGGGTTACGTTTAGGGTTAGGTACAGTTTAGGTTTGCAGGGTTGATTAGTGTTACAGGATAAAATAATGGTTACGAGTTGGGAGTTTATGTGGTTTATAGTTAGGGTTAGGGTTGCTGTACAGGTGTGGGTTAGTGTTACTGGTAGGGTTAGGTTTATGGTACAGGTTAGGGTGAGGGTAGGGTTAGGGTTACTGTACAGGTTAGGTTAGGGTTAGGTTTAGGATTAGGGTTACGGTACAGGTTAGGTTTAAGTTTAGGGTTAGAGTTAGGGTTAGGGTTATGGTACAATTTAGGGTTATGTTTAGTTTTAGGGTTAGTGTTACGGTAGTATAGTTAGCGTTAGGAGTTAGGAATTGCAAGGGATTAGGTTGGAATTTACACAGCCACAGGGTGGAATTAGGAGTTAGTATTGGAATTTAGGAATAGGGTTGGTTAGGATTAGGGTTGGAGATTACGGTACAGGTTAGGTTTAGGTTTAGTATTGGGGTTAGGAGGGTTGGGTTAGGGGTTAGGGTTAGGTTGGGATTAGGGTTAGTTAGGTTTAGGTTTAGGGTTAGGGTTAGGGTTAGGGTTAGGTTTAGGTTTAGTGTTAGGGTTAGGTTTAGGTTTCGGGTTAGGGGTTAGTGTTACGGTTAGTGTTAGGGTTACGGTACAGGTTAGGGGTAGCGTTAGGTTTAGGGTTACAGTACAGGTTAGGTTTAGGTTTAGTGTTCGTGTTATGGGACGGGTAAGGGTTACGGTTAGGCTTAGGTTTAGGGTTAGTATTAGGGTTAGGGTTAGAGTTACGGTACAGTTTAGGTTTTGGTTTAATGGTAGGGTTACGGTACAGGTTAGGGTTCGGGTTAGAGTTAGGGTTACAGTACAGACTAGGTTTAGGGTTAGGGTTAGAGTTTTGGGATAGGTAAGGATTACGGTTAGGGTTAGGGTTAGGGTTAGGGTTTGGTACAGTTTAGGGTTAGGTTTAAGGGTACGGTTTTGGTACAGGTTAGGGTTTGGGTTAGAGTTAGGGTTACAGTACAGGATAGGTTTAGGGTTAGGGTTAGTGTTTTGGGACAGTAAGGGTTATGGTTAGGGTTAGGGTTAAGGTTAGGTTTGCCGTACAGGTGTGGTTTAGTGTTACTGGTAGGGTTAGGGTTAGGGTTAGGGTTACGTACAGGTTAGAGTGAGGGTTAGGATTAGGGTTACGGTACAGGTTAGGTTTAGTGTTAGGTTTAGGGTTAGGTTGACGGTAATGGTACAGGTTTGGGTTAGGGTTATGGTTAGGTTTAGGCTTAGGGTTATGGTACAGGTTAGGTTTAGGTTTATGGGTAGTTTTAGGGTTAGGGGTAGTGTTACGGTACAGGTTAGGGTTATGGTGGGTTTTAGTTTTAGGGTTAGTTTGGCCATAGAAGTTGTGGTTAGGGTTAGGGTTAGGGTTAGGGTACAGAATCGGTTTAGAGTAAGGGTTAGGGGTAAGGTTACGGTACAGGTTAGGGTTAGCGTGGGTGTTAGGGTTAGGGTTAGGTTTGCCATAGAGATTAGGTTTATGGTTAGGGTTAGAGTACAGGTTAGTTTTAGAGCTAGGGTTAGGGATTGGGTTATGGTTGCGGTACAGGTTAGGGTTAGGGTTAGGGTTATGGTACAGGTTAGCCTTAGGGTTAGGGTTAGGGTTAGGGTTAGGGTTACGGTATAGGTTAGGGTTAGGGTTAGGGTTAGGGTTATTTTACAGGTTATGGTTAGTTTTAGGTTTAGGGTTAGGGTCACAGTACAGGTTAGGGTTAGGGTTAGGATTAGGGTTACGATACAGGTTAGGTTTAAGTTTAGGGTTAGTGTTAGCAGACAGGTAAGGGTTACGGTTAGGTTAGGGTTAGGGTTAGGGTTAGGTTTAGAGTTACGGTACAGTTTAGGGTTAGGTATAAGGGTAGGGTTACGGTACAGGTTAGGGCTAGGGTTAGAGTTAGGGTTACGGTACAGGGTGGTTTAGGGTTAGGGTTAATGTTTTGGGACAGGTAAGGGTTAAGGTTAGGGTTAGGGTTAGGGTTAGGGTTAGATTTACCGTACAGTTTAGGGTTAGATTTAAGGGTAGGGTTACGGTACAGGTTAGGGTTAGGGTTAAAGTTAGGGTTACAGTACAGGGTAGGGTTAGTGTTAGGGTTAGGGTTGCTGTACAGGTTAGGGTTAGGGTTAGGGTTACGGTATAGGTTAGCCTTAGGGTTAGGGTTAGGGTTACGGTTATGGTACAGGTTAGGGTTAGGGTTATGTTTAGGTTTAGGGTTAGGGTTATGTTACAGGTTATGGTTAGTTTTAGTATTAGGGTTAGGGTTACGGTACAGGTAGGGTGAGGTTTAAGGTTAGGGTTAGGGTTAGGTTTGTGTACAGGATATGGTTAGTTTTAGGGTTAGTACTAGGGTTACTGTACAGGTTAGGGTTAGGGTTAGGTTACGGTACAAGTTAGGGTTAGAGTTAGGTTTAGGGTTAAGTTTACGGTATAGGTTAGCATTAGGGTTAGGGTTATGGTTAGGTTTAGAGTTACGGTATGGTTATGGTTATGGTTATGGTTATG
The DNA here is from genome assembly GCA_017311455.1 of Otocyon megalotis megalotis. NCBI lineage: Eukaryota > Metazoa > Chordata > Mammalia > Carnivora > Canidae > Otocyon > Otocyon megalotis. The sequence goes on from JAEUCK010007789.1 coordinate 11,117, forward strand.
GGTAGGGTTAAGGTTACGGTACAGGTTAGGGTTAGGATTAGGGTAGGGTTAGGGTTACGGTACAGTTTAGGTTTAAGGTTAGGGTTAGGGTTAGGGTGAAGGTTAGTGTTAGGGTTGGGGTTAGAGTTACGGTACAGTTTAGGGTTAGGTTTAAGGGTAGGGTTACGGTACAGGTTAGGTTTAGGGTTAGAGTTTGGGTTACGGTACAGGGTAGTTTTAGGGTTACGGTTAGTGTTTTGGGACAGGTAAGGGTTACGGTTAGGGTTAGTGTTAGGGTTAAGATTAGGGTTACCGTACAGCTGTGGGTTAGTGTTATGCTAGGGTTAGGGTTAGGGTTACGGTACAGGTTAGGGTGAGGGTTAGGGTTAGGGTTATGGTACAGGTTAGGTTTAGTGTTAGGGTTAGGTTTAGGTTGAGGGTAAAGGTCCAGGTTAGGGTTAGGTTTAGGGTTAGGCTTATTGTACAGGTTATGTTTAGGGTTGGGGTATTGTTAGGGTTAGGAGTAGTGTTACGGTACAGGTTACGGTTAGGGTGGGTGTTAGGGTTAGGGTTACGTTGGGCATAGAAGTTAGGGTTAGGGTTAGGGTTAGGGTACAGGGTAGGTTTAGATTTGGGTTAGGGTTAGGGGTAAGGTACACGTTTGGGTTAGCGTGGGTGTTAGGGTTAGGGATAGGTTGGCCATAGAGGTTAGTGTTAGGTTTAGGGTTAGGGTCCAGGATAGGTTTAAAGTTAGGGTTAGGGTTTGGGTTACGGTATAGGTTAGGGTTAGGGTTAGGTTTGCAGTACAGGTTAGGGTAGGGTTAGGGTTACCGTACAGGATAGGGTTAGGGTTAGGGTTGTGGTACAGGTTAGGCTTAGGGTTAGGGTTAGGGTTACGGTACAGGTTAGGGTTAGGTTTAGGGTTAGGTTTAGGGTTAGGGTTATGTTACAGGTTATGGTTAGTTTTAGGTTTAGGATTAGTGTTACGGTACAGGTTAGGGTGAGGTTTAGGGTTAGGGTTAGGGTTAGGTTTATGGTACAGGATATGGTTAGTTTTAGGGTTAGTGTTAGGGTTACGGTACAGGTTAGGGTGAGGGTTAGGGTTAGGCCTGGTACAGGTTAGGGTTAGGTTTAGGGGTAGTGTTAGGGTTAGGGGTAGTTTTACAGAACAGGTTAGGGTTAGGGTGGGTGTTAGGGTTAGGGTTAGGCTGGCCATATAATTTACCTTTAGGGTTATGGTTAGGGTACAGCATAGGTTTAGAGTAAGTGTTAGGGTTAGGGTTACGGTACAGGTTAGGGTTAGGGTTAGGGTTACGGTAGAGGGTAGTGTGAGGGTTAGGGTTAGGGTTACGGTACAATTTAGGGTCAGGGTTCGGTTAAGCTTAGTGTTAGGTTTAGTTTTGCGGTACAGGTTAGCTTTAGGGTTATGGTTAGTCTTACGGCACAGGTTAGGGTTAGGGTTAGGGTTACGGTATAGTTTAGTGTTAGGGTTAGTTTTAGGGTTACGTTACCGGTTAAGGTTACGGTTACGGTTAGTGTTAGGGTTACGGTACAGGTTAGGGTTAGTTTTAGGGTTAGATTTAGGGTTATGGTACAGGTTAGGTTCAGGGTTAGTGTTAGTGTTAGGGTTAGGGTTAGGGTAAGGTTTACGGTATGGTTAAGTTTAGGGTTAGTTTTGGGGTTAGGGTTACCGTACAGGTTAGGGTTAGGGTTAGGGTTAGGGTTAGGGTTAGGGTTAGGGTTACCTTACAGGTTAGGGTCAGGGTTAGTGTTTAGGGTTAGGGTTGCAGTACAGGTTAGGGTTAGGGTTAGGGTTAGTGTTAGGGTTTGGGTTTGGTTTGCCATATAGTTTAGGGTTATGTTTAGGGTTAGGGTACAGGTTAGGGTTAGGGTTATGTTTAGGGTTAAGGTACAGTTTAGGTTTAGGGTTAGGGTTAGTGTTACGGGACAAGTAATGGTTACGGTTAGGTTTATGGTTAGGGTTAGGGTTAGGGTTGCTCTACAGGTGTGGGTTAGTGTTCCTGGTAGGGTTAGGGTTAGGGTTACAGTACAGGTTAGGGTGAGGTTAGGGTTATGGTTACTGTACAAGTTAGGTTAGGGTTAGGTTTAGGGTTAGAGTTATGGTACAGGTTAGGTTTAGGGTTAGGGGTAGTGTTAGGATTAGGGGTAGTGTTACGGTACAGGTTAGGGTTAAGTTGGGTGTTAGGGTTAGGATTAGGTTGGCCATAGAGTTTAGGGTTAAGGTAAGTGTTAGGATACAGGTTACGTTTCGACTTAAGGTTAGGGTTAAGTTAGGGGTTTCGTTACAGGTTAGGGTTAGTGTTAGGGTTACGGTACAGGGTAGTTTTAGGTTTAGGGTTAGGGTATGGTACAAGTTAGGGTTTGGTGTGGGTTAGTGTTAGGGTTAGAGTTACGGAACAGGTTAGGGTTAGGGTTAGTGTTAAGGTTAGGGTTAAGCAGCAGGTAAGGGTTAGGGTTAGGGTTACCGTTAGGGTTATGGTATATTTTAGGATTAAGTTGAGGGTTAGGGTTAGGGTTAGGATTACGGTAGTGGTTAGGTTTTGGTTTAGGGTTACGCTTAGGTTTATGGTACAGGTTAGGGTTAGTGTTAGGGTTAGGGTTAAGGTTAGGTTTAGGTTTAGTGTTAGGGTTACGGTGTAGGTTAGGGTTAGGGTTAGCGTTAAGTTTAGAGTTAGGTTTAGGGTTAGGGTTAGTGTTTTTGGACAGGTAAGTGTTACAGTTAGGGTTAGGGTTAGGGTTAAGTTTAGGCTTGCCGTACAGGTGTGGGTTAGTGTTACTGTAGGGTTACGGTTTGGGTTAGGGTTACGGTACAGGTTAGGGCAAGGGTTAGGTTGAGGGTAATGGTACAGGTTGGAGTTTTGGTTAGGGTTATGGTTATGTTTAGGGTTAGGGTTGTGGTACAGGTTAGGTTTAGGGTTAGGGGTTGTGTTAGGGTTAGGGTTAGTGTTACGGTACAGGTTAGGGTTAGGGTTAGGATTAGGGTTATGGTACAAGTTAGGTTTAAGTTTAGGGTTAGTGTTACGGGACAGGTAAGGGTTACGGTTAGGTTTAGGGTTAGGGTTAGGTTTAGGGTTAGGTTTAGAGTTACGGTACACTTTAGGTTAGGTTTATGTGTAGGGTTACGGTACAGGTTAGGGCTAGGGTTAGAGTTAGGGTAATGGTACAGGTTAGAGTTAGGGTTAGGGTTAGGGTTATGTTTAGGGTTAGGGTTGTGGTACAGGTTAGGTTTAGGATTAGGGGTAGTGTTAGGGTTAGGTTTAGTGTTACGGTACAGGTTAGGGTTAGGGTGGATGTGAGGGTTAGGGTTATTGGCCATAGAGGTTAGGGGTATTGTTAGGGTTAGGGTTAGTGTTACGGTACAGGTTAGGGTTAGGGTGGATGTGAGGGTTAGGGTTATTGGCCATAGAGGTTAGGGTTAGCGTTAGGGTTAGGCTTAGGGTACAGGATAGGTTTAGAGTTAATGTTAGGGTTTGGGTTACGGTATAGGTTAGCGTTAGGGTTACGCTACAGGGTAAGGTGAGGGTTAGGGTTAGGGTTACGGTACTGTTTAGGGTCAGGGTTAGGGTCAGGTTTGCGGTACAGGTTAGGGTTAGTTTTCGGATTAGGTTTACCGTACAGGATAGGGTTAGGGTTAGGGTTAGGTTGCAGTACAGGTTAGCGTTAGGGTTAGGGTTAGGGTTACGGTACATGTTTGCCTTACGGTTAGGGTTAGGGTTAGGTTTACAAACAGGTTAGGGTTAGGGTTAGGGTTAGTGTTAGGGTTATGGTACAGGTTATGGTTAGTTTTAGGTTTAGGGTTATGGTTACGGTACAGGTTAGGGTTAGGTTTAGGGTTTGGATTATTGTTACAGTACAGGTTAGGTTTAGTTTAGGGTTAGGGTTGGGGTTACGGTACAAGTTAGGGTTACGGTTAGTTTTAGGGTTGGGGTTAAGGTTACGGTACAGGTTAGTTTCAGGGTTAGGGTTAGGGTAGGGTTAGGGTTAGGGTTAGGGTTAGGGTTACGGTATCGGTTAAGTTTAGGGTTAGGTTTAGGGTTAGGGTTACCATACAGTTTAGGGTTAGGGTTAGGGTTAGGGTTAGGGTTAGGGTTAGGGTTACCGTACAGTTTAGGGTCAGGTTTAGGGTTAGGGTTAGGGTTAGGGTTGCGGTACAGGTTAGGGGTAGGGGTAGGGGTAGGGTAATGGTGCAGGTAAGGGTTAGGGTTAGTTTAGCATTAGGGTTAGGCTTACAGTACATTTTAGGGTTAAGTTTAGGGTTAGGGTTAGGGTTAGGGTTGTGGTACAGGTTAGGTTTAGGTTAGGTAAGGGTAGTGTTAGTGTTAGGTTTAGTGTTACGGGACAGGTAAGGGTTACGGTTAGGGTTAGGGTTAGGGTTAGTGTTAGGGTTAGGGTTAGGGTTTGGGTTGCCGTACATTTGGGGGTTAGTTTTACTGGTAGGGTTAGGGTTCGCGTTAAGGTTACGGTACAGTGTAGGGTTAGGGTTAGGTTTAGGGTTAGGTTTACGATAGAAGTTAGGGTTAGGGTTAGTAATAGGGTTAGTGTTACGGTACAGGTTAGTGTTAGTGTTAGGGTTAGGGTTAGGGTTAGAGTCAGGGTTACGTACAGTTTAGGGTTAGGGGTAGGGGTAGGGTTATGGTACAGGTTAAGGTTAGGGTTAGTTTTAGGGTTACAGTACAGGTTAGTATTAGGGTTAGGGTTAGTGTTACAGGATTGGTAAGGGTTATGGTTACTGTTTGGTTTAGGGTTAGGGTTGCCGTACAGGTGTGGTTTAGTGTTACTAGTAGGGTTAGGGTTAAGGTTTGGGTTATGGTACTGGTTAGGGTGAGGTTAGTGTTAGGGTTAGGTTTAGGGTTAGGGTTAGGGTTACGGTACAGTTTAGGGTTAAGTTTAGGGTTAAGTTAGGGTTAGGGTAAGGGTTATGGTAGCGGTTAGGGTTAGGGTTAGGGTTGGTTTTAGGGTTACGGTTAGGGTTACGATACAGGTTAGAGTTACTGTACAGGTTAGGGTTAGGGTTAGGGTTAAGGTTAGGGATAGGGATAGGGTTAGGTTTAGTGTTAGGTTTATGGTCGTTTAGAGTTAGGGCTAGGATTAGAGTTAGGGTTAGGGTAGCGGTACAGGTTAGAGTTAGGGTTAGGTTAGGGTTACTGTACAGGTTAGGGTTAGGGTTAGGGTTATGGTAAGGGTTGCTGTACAGGTTAGGTTTATGGTTAGGGTTACAGTACAGGTAGCATTAGGGTTAGGGATTGGGTTAGGGTTAGGGTTAGTGTTAGGGTTTGGGTTAGGTTTGCCATAGAGTTTAGGGTTATGTTTCGGTTAGGGTGTAGGTTAGGGTTAGAGCTAGGGTTAGGGTTCGGGTTAGGGTTACGGTACACGTTAGTGTTAGTGTTAGGGTTAGGGATAGGTTTATTGTTAGAGTCAAAGTAACAGTACAGTTTAGGGTTAGGGTTAGGTTTAGGGTTACAGTACAGGATAGGGTTAGGTTTACGGTTAGCGTTAAGGTACAGTTGAGGTTTAGGTTTAGGGTTAGTGTTACAGGACAAGTAATGGTTACGGTTAGGGTTACGGTTATGGTTAGGGTTAGGGTTGCTGTACAGGTGTGTGTTAGTGTTACTGGTAGGGTTAGGGTTACGGTACAGGTTAGGGTGAGGGTAGGGTTAGGGTTACTGTACAGGTTAGGTTAGGGTTAGGGTTAGGATTAGGGTTACGGTACAAGTTAGGGTTAGAGTTAGGGTTAGGGTTAGTGTTAGGGTTACCGTACAGGTTAGGGTCAGGGTTGGGTTAGGTTTAGGTTTAGGGTTAGGGTTGCGTTACAGGTTAGTGTTAGGGTTAGGGTTAGAGTTAATGTACAGGTTAGGGTTAGGGTTAGGGTTAAGGTTAGGATTGCGGTACAGGTTAGGGTTAGTGTTAGGGTTAGGGTTACGGTACATGTTAGCATTAGAGTTAGGGTTAGGGTTACGGTATAGGTTAGCGTTAGGGTTAGTCTTTGGGGTAGGTTTACGGTTACGGTACAGTTTAGGGTTTGGTTAGTGTTAGGTTTAGGGTTACGGTACAGGTTAGGTAAAGGGTTAGGGTTACGGTACAGATTAGGTTTAGGGTTAGGGTTAGAGTGAGGGTTAGATTTAGGTTTATGGTACCTTTTAGGTTTAGGGTTATGTTTATGGTTAGGGTTACCGTACAGGTTAGGGTTAGGGTTATGGTTAGGGTTAGGGTTAGGGTTACGGTACAGGTTAGGGTTAGGGTTAGGGTTAGGGTTAGGTGTACGGTAGAGTTTCGGGTTAGGGTTAGGGTTAGCGTGTGGGTTAGGTTTACGGTAGAGGTTAGAGTTAGGTTTAGGCTTAGGGTTAGGTTTACGGTACAGTTTAGGGTTAGGGTTAGGGTTAAGTTTAGGGTTAGGTTTAGTGTTACGGTACAGGTTAGGGTTAGGTTAGTGTTAGGTTTAGGGTTTCCGTACAGGTAGGGTTATGGTTAGGCTTAGGGTTAGGGTTAGGGTTAGGGTTACGGTACATGTTATGGTTAGATTTAGGGTTAGGGTTAGGGTTACGGTACAGGTTAGGGTTAGGTTAGTGTTAGGTTTAGGGTTTCCATACAGGTAGGGTTATGGTTAGGGTTAGGATTAGGGTTAGGGTTAGGGTTAGGGTTACGGTACATGTTATGGTTAGATTTAGGGTTATGGTTAGGGTTACGGTACAGGTTTAGGTTAGGGTTAGGGTTAGGTTTAGGGGTACGGTACAGTTTAGGCTTAGGGTTAGGGTTAGTGTGTGGGTTAGGTTTACAATAGAGTTTAGGGTTAGGTTTAGGTTTAGGGTTACGTATGCGGTGATGTTTAGGGTTAGGGTTAGGGTTAAGGTTAGGGTTAGGGTTAGTGTTACAGTACAGGTTAGGGTTAGGGATAGTGCTAAGTTAGGGTTAGGTTTAGGGTACAGGTTATGTTTAGAGTTAGGGTTAGGGTTAGGTTTAGGGTTACATTACCGGTTAGGTTAGGGTTAGTTTTAGATTTACGGTTACCGTACAGTTTAGGCTTAGGGTTAGGGTCAGGGTTAGGGTTATCGTACAGGTTAGGGTCAGGTTTAGGGTTAGGGTTAGTGTTAGGTTTAGGTTTAGTGTTAGGTTTACGGTAGAGGTTAGGGTTAGGGTTAGGCTTAGAATTGCGGTACAGGTTAGGGTTAGGGTAGGGGTTATAATATAGGTTTGGATTAGGGTTTGGGTTAAGGTTAGGGTTGCAGTACAGGTTAGGGTTAGGGTAGGT
>JAEUCK010007790.1:0-12500 GCA_017311455.1 Otocyon megalotis megalotis
GTAGTGGTTAGGGTTAGGGTTAGGTTTGGGATTATGGTTGCGGTTAGGGTGACGTTACACGTTAGGTTCAGGGTTAGGGTTAGCGTTAATGTTAGGGTTAGGGTTAGGTTTATGGTACAGGTTAGGGTTAGGTTTAGGGTTAGGGTTACCGTACAGTTTAGGGTTAGGTTTAGGGTTAGGGTTAAGGTTGCGGTTCATCTTAGGGTTAGGTTTAGGTTTAGGGTTTCGGTACAGGTTACGGTTAGGGTTAGGTTTAGGGTTATGGTACAGTTTATGTTTAGGGTTTGGTTTAGGGTTACGGTTACGGTTACGGTACAGGTTATGGTTAGTTTTAGGGTTAGGATTAGGGTAACGGTACAGGTTAGGGTTAGGTTTAGGGTTAGTGTTATGTTACAGGTTAGGGTTAGTGTTAGTGTTAGGGTTAGGGTTACGGTACAAGTTAGGGCTACAGTTAGGTTTAGGGTTAGGGTTACGGTATAGTTTAGGCTTAGTGATAGGGTTAGTGTTAGTTTTAGGGTTACGGTACATTATAGGGTTATGGTTAGGGTTAGGTTTACGGTACAGGTTAGGGTTAGGCTTTGGGTTAGGGTTAGGGTTACGATTCAGGTTAGGATTAGGGTTAGGGTTAGGATTAGGTTTAGGGTTAGGGTAAATTTACGGTTTCGGGACCGGTTAGGGTTAGGGTGAGCGTTAGGTTTAGGGTTATGGTACACGTTAGGGTTAAGGTTAGGGTTAGGGTTAGGTTTAGGGTTACGGTACAGGTTAGCGTTAGGGTTAGGGTTAGGGTTAGGGTTAGGTTTACAGTACAGGTTAGGGTTAGGGTTAGTGGTATGGTTACGGTACAGGTTGGGGTTAGGGTTAGGGTTAGGGTTGGGGTTTGGGTTAGGTTTAGGGTTAGGGTTATGGTACAGGTTAGGTTTAGGGTTAGTGTTAGGGTTAGGGTTAGAGTACAGCTAAATGTTAGGGTTAGGGTTAGAGTTAGGGTTAGAGTTAGTGTTATGGTATAGGTAAGCCTTAGGTTTGGGTTAGGTTTAGGGTTACAGTACAGGTTAGGGTTAGGGTTACGGTACTGGTTAGGGTTAGGGTTGGAGTTAGGGTTAGGTTTAGGGTTAGGGTTAGGGTACAGGTTATGGTTAGGTTGAGGGTTGGGGTTAGTGTTACACGGTACAGTTTAGGTTAGGGTTAGGGTTGGGGTTACACAGGTGGGGTTAGATTTAGGTTAGGGTTACGGTACAAGGTGGGGTTATGGTAAGGTTTAGGGTTGGGGTTACGTTATAGGTTAGCGTTAGGCTTAGGGTTAGTGTTAGGTTTAGAGGTTATGAGTAGGTTAGGTTTAGGGTTAGGTTTGGAGTTGGGGTTACTGTTACAGGTAAGGTTTAGGTTTAGGGTTAGGTTAGGGTTATGGTTACGGTACAGGTTAGGGGTTAAGGTTGAGCGGTAGTGTTAGGGTTACGGGTACAGGTTGGTGTTCAGGTTAGGGATAGGTTTAGAGTTAGGGTTCTGTACGGGTTAGGGTCAGGGTTAGGGTTAGGGTTAGGGTTAGGTTAGCGTTAGGCTTAGTTATGTGGTACAGCTGAGGGTTAGGGGTATGTTTAGGGTTACCGTACAGGTTAGGGTTAGTGTTAGGGTTGCGGTACAGGTTAGGGTTAGGGTTAGGGTTACAGTACAGGTTGCGATTAGGGTTAGGCTAAGGGTTGTGGTACATGTTGGGTTAGGGTTAGGATTAGGGTTACGGAATAAGTCAGGGTTACGGTTAGGTTTAGGGTTAGGGTTAAGGTATAAGTTAGCATTAGGGTTAGGTTTAGGGTTTGGGTTAGGTTACGGTACAGGTTAGGGTTAGGGTTAGGGTTACTGTAAGTGTAGGGTTAGGATTATGGTTGGGGTTTCCCCACCGATACAAGTTAGGGTGGTTTAGTGTTAGGGTTAGGGTTACGGCACAGGTTGGAGTGTTAGGGTGGGGTTAGGTCTGGTACAGGTAGGTTTAGTGTTACTGGAAGGGTTATGGTACCCAGTTTGGGGATTGGGGTTCGGTTTCGGTACAGGGTAGGGATAGGGTTAGGGTCAGGGGGTTATGGTACAGGTTAGGGTTAGGGTTAGGGTTAGGTTTAGGGTTGGGGTTACGGTGCAACTTAGGGTTAGGGTTGGGTGGGGTTAGTGTTAGGGGTTACCGTACAGGTTATGGTCATGGTTAGGGTTAGGCTTTGGTTAGGGTTAGGTTTGCATTACAGGTTAGGGATAGGTTCAGGGTTAGGTTTAGGGTTACGGTACAGGTTAGGGTTAGGGTTACGGTTAGGGGTAGGGTTAGGGTAGGCTTACGGTGCAGGTAAGTGTTAGGGTTAGGTTTAGCCTTAGGGTTAGGTTTGGGATTAGGTTAAATACAGTTTAGGGTTAAATTTGGGGTAAGGTTAGGGTTACGGTAGTGCTTAGGGTTGGGGTTAGGTTTGGGATTAGGGTGGCGGTTAGGGTTACGTTACACGTTAGGTTCAGGGTTAGGGTTGGCGTTAACGTTGAGTTTTGGGGTTAGGTTTACAGTAGGAGTTGGGGTTAGGTTTAGGGTTAGAATTTACCATTACAGTTTAAGTTAGGTTTAGGGTTAGGGGTTAAGGTTGAGGGTACATCTTAGGGTTAGGTTTCATTTAGGGTTTCGGTACAGGTTAAGGTTAGGGTTAGGTTTAGGGTTGTGGTACAGCTTAGGTTTAGGGTTTGGTTTAGGGTTACGGTTACGGTTACGGTACAGGTTATGGTTAGTTTTAGGGTTAGGATTAGGGTAACGGTACAGGTTAGGGTTAGGTTTAGGGTTAGTGTTATCTTACAGGTTAGGGTTAGTGTTAGTGTTAGGGTTAGGGTTACGGTACAAGTTATGGCTACAGTTAGGTTTAGGGTTAGGGTTACGGTATAGTTTAGGCTTAGTGATAGGGTTAGTGTTAGTTTTAGGTTACGGTACATGTTAGGGTTATGGTTAGGGTTAGGTTTACGGTACAGGTTAGGGTTAGGCTTTGGGTTAGGGTTAGGGTTACGATTCAGGTTAGGATTAGGGTTAGGGTTAGGATTAGGTTTAGGGTTAGGGTAAATTTAGGGTTTCGGTACCGGTTAGGGTTAGGGTGAGCGTTAGGTTTAGGGTTATGGTACACGTTAGGGTTAAGGTTAGGGTTTGTGTTAGGTTTAGGGTTACGTTACAGATTAGCGTTAGGGTTAGGGTTACGGTTAGGGTTAGGTTTACAGTACAGGTTAGGGTTGGGGTTAGTGGTGGTTCACACACACCACAGTTCACAGGTTGGGGTTAGGGTTAGTGTTAGGGTTAGGGTTATAGTACAGCTTAATGTTTGGGTTAGGGTTAGAGTTAGGGTTAGAGTTAGGGTTATGGTACAGGTTAAGCTTAGGTTTGGGTTAGGTTTAGGGTTACAGTACAGGTTAGGGTTAGGGTTACGGTACTGGTTACAGTTAGGGTTGGGGTTAGGGTTAGGTTTAGGGTTAGGGTTACGGTACAGGTTATGGTTAGGTTGAATGTTAGGGTTAGTGTTATGGTACAGTTTAGGGTTAGGGTTAGGGTTAGGGTTACGTTACAGGTAAGGGTTAGATTTAGGATTAGGGTTACGGTACAAGTTAGGGTTATGGTAAGGTTTAGGGTTAGGGTTACGTTATAGGTTAGCGTTAGGGTTAGGGTTAGTGTTAGGTTTAGGGTTATGATACAGGTTAGGGTTAGGGTTAGGTTTTGGGTTAGGGTTACTGTACAGGTAAGGTTTAGGTTTAGGGTTAGGGTTAGGGTAATGGTTACGGTACAGGTTAGGGTTAGGTTGAGCGGTAGGGTTAGGGTTACGGTACAGGTTAGTGTTCAGGTTAGGTTACGGTACAGGTTAGTGTTCAGGTTAGTGTTCGGTACCAGTTAGGTTTAGAGTTAGGGTTACCGTACAGGTTAGGGTCAGGGTTAGGGTTAGGGTTAGGGTTAGGTTACCGTTTGGGTTAGGCATGTGGTACAGCTGAGGGTTAGGGGTATGTTTAGGGTTACCGTACAGGATAGGGTTAGGTTTAGGGATAGGGTTAAGGTTGCGGTACATCTTAGGGTTAGGTTTACGTATAGGGTTTCGGTACAGGTTACGGTTAGGGTTAGTTTTAGTGTTATGGTACAGCTTAGGTTTAGGGTTTGGTTTAGGGTTAGGGTTACGGTTACGGTACAGGTTATGGTTAGTGTTAGGGTTAGGAGTAGGGTAACGGTACAGGTTAGGGTTAGGTTTAGGGTTAGTGTTATGTTACAGGTTAGGGTTAGTGTTAGTGTTAGGGTTAGGGTTACGGTACAAGTTAGGGCTACGGTTAGGTTTAGGGTTAGGGTTACGGTATAGTTTAGGCTTAGTGATAGGGTTAGTGTTAGTTTTAGGGTTACGGTACAGGTTAGGGTTATGGTTAGGGTTAGGGTTAGGTTTACGGTACAGGTTAGGGTTAGGCTTTGGGTTAGGGTTAGGGTTACGATTCAGGTTAGGGTTAGGGTTAGGGTTAGGATTAGGTTTAGGGTTAGGGTAAGTTTAGGGTTTCGGTACCGGTTAGGGTTAGGGTGAGCGTTAGGTTTAGGGTTATGGTACACGTTAGGGTTAAAGTTAGGGTTAGGGTTAGGTTTAGGGTTACGGTACAGGTTAGCGTTAGGGTTAGGGTTAGGGTTAGGGTTAGGTTTACAGTACAGGTTAGGGTTAGGGTTAGTGGTATGGTTACGGTACAGGTTGGGGTTAGGGTTAGGGTTAGGGTTGGGGTTTGGGTTAGGGTTAGGGTTAGGGTTATGGTACAGTTTAGGTTTAGGGTTAGTGTTAGGGTTAGGGTTATAGTACAGCTTAATGTTAGGGTTAGGGTTAGAGTTAGGGTTAGAGTTAGGGTTATGGTACAGTTTAGGCTTAGGTTTGGTTAGGTTTAGGGTTACAGTACAGGTTAGGGTTAGGGTTACGGTACTGGTTAGGGTTAGGGTTGGGGTTAGGGTTAGGTTTAGGGTTAGGGTTACGGTACAGGTTATGGTTAGGTTGAGGGTTAGGGTTAGTGTTACGGTACAGTTTAGGGTTAGGTTTAGGGTTACGGTTACGTTACAGGTAAGGGTTAGATTTAGGATTAGGGTTACGGTACAAGTTAGGGTTATGGTAAGGTTTAGGGTTAGGGTTACGTTATAGGTTAGCGTTAGGGTTAGGGTTAGTGTTAGGTTTAGGGTTATGATACAGGTTAGGGTTAGGGTTATGTTTTGGGTTAGGGTTACTGTACAGGTTAGGTTTAGGTTTAGGGTTAGGGTTAGGGTTATGGTGACGGTACAGGTTAGGGTTAGGTTGAGCGGTAGGGTTAGGGTCACGGTACAGGTTAGTGTTCAAGTTAGGGATAGGTTTACAGTTAGGGTAACCGTACAGGTTAGGGTCAGGGTTAGGGTTAGGGTTAGGTTTAGGTTAGCGTTAGGGTTAGGCATGTGGTACAGATGAGGGTTAGGGGTATGTTTAGGGTTACCGTACAGGTTAGGGTTAGTGTTAGGGTTGCGGTACAGGTTAGGGTTAGGGTTAGGGTTACGGTACAGGTTGCATTAGGGTTAGGCTAAGGGTTGTGGTACATGTTAGGGTTAGGGTTAGGATTAGGGTTACGGAAAAGTTAGGGTTACGGTTAGGTTTAGGGTTAGGGTTAAGGTATAAGTTAGCATTAGGGTTAGGTTTAGGGTTTGGGTTACGGTACAACTTAGGGTTAGGGTTAGGGTTAGTGTTAGGGTTACCGTACAGGTTATGGTCATGGTTAGGGTTAGGCTTTGGTTTAGGGTTAGGTTTGCGGTACAGGTTAGGGATAGGTTTAGGGTTAGGTTTAGGGTTACGGTACAGGTTAGGGTTAGGGTTACGGTTAGGGGTAGGGTTAGGGGTAGGCTTACGGTGCAGGTAAGTGTTAGGGTTAGGTTTAGCGTTAGGGTTAGGTTTACGATACAGTTCAGGGTTAAATTTGGGGTAGGGTTAGGGTTACGGTAGTGGTTAGGGTTAGGGTTAGGTTTGGGATTAGGGTTGCGGTTAGGGTTACGTTACACGTTAGGTTCAGGGTTAGGGTTAGCGTTAATGTTAGGGTTAGGGTTAGGTTTACGGTACAGGTTAGGGTTAGGTTTAGGGTTAGGGTTACCGTACAGTTTAGGGTTAGGTTTAGGGTTAGGGTTAAGGTTGCGGTACATCTTAGGGTTAGGTTTAGGTTTAGGGTTTCGGTACAGGTTACGGTTAGGGTTAGGTTTAGGGTTATGGTACAGGTTAGGTTTAGGGTTTGGTTTAGGGTTAGGGTTACGGTTACGGTACAGGTTATGGTTAGTTTTAGGGTTAGGATTAGGGTAACGGTACAGGTTAGGGTTAGGTTTAGGGTTAGTGTTATGTTACAGGTTAGGGTTAGTGTTAGTGTTAGGGTTAGGGTTACGGTACAAGTTAGGGCTACGGTTAGGTTTAGGGTTAGGGTTACGGTATAGTTTAGGCTTAGTGATAGGGTTGGTGTTAGTTTTAGGGTTACGGTACAGGTTAGGGTTATGGTTAGGGTTAGGGTTAGGTTTACGGTACAGGTTAGGGTTAGGCTTTGGGTTACGGTTAGGATTACGATTCAGGTTAGGGTTAGGGTTAGGTTTAGGATTAGGTTTAGGGTTAGGGTAACTATAGGGTTTCGGTGCCGGTTAGGGTTAGGGTGAGCGTTAGGTTTAGGGTTATGGTTCACGTTAGGGTTAAGGTTAGGGTTAGGGTTAGGTTTAGGGTTACGGTACAGGTTAGCGTTAGGGTTAGGGTTAGGGTTAGGGTTAGGTTTACAGTACAGGTTAGGGTTAGGGTTAGTGGTATGGTTACGGTACAGGTTGGGGTTAGGGTTAGGGTTAGGGTTAGGGTTAGGGTTTGGGTTAGGGTTAGGGTTATGGTACAGGTTAGGTTTAGGGTTAGTGTTAGGGTTGGGGTTATAGTACAGCTTAATGTTAGGGTTAGGGTTAGAGTTAGAGTTAGAGTTAAGGTTATGGTACAGGTTAGGCTTAGGTTTGGGTTAGGTTTAGGGTTACAGTACAGGTTAGGGTTAGGGTTACGGTACTGGTTAGGGTTAGGGTTGGGGTTAGGGTTAGGTTTAGGGTTAGGGTTACGGTACAGGTTATGGTTAGGTTGAGGGTTAGGGTTAGTGTTACGTTTAGTTTAGGGTTAGGGTTAGGGTTACGTTACAGGTAAGGGTTAGATTTAGGATTAGGGTTACGGTACAAGTTAGGGTTATGGTAAGTTTTAGGGTTAGGGTTACGTTATAGGTTAGCGTTAGGGTTAGGGTTAGTGTTAGTTTTAGGGTTATGATACAGGTTAGGGTTAGGGTTAGGTTTTGGGTTAGGGTTACTGTACCGGTAAGGTTTAGGTTTAGGGTTAGGGTTAGGGTTATGGTTACGGTACAGGTTAGGGTTAGGTTGAGCCGTAGGGTTAGGGTTACGGTACAGGTTAGTGTTCAGGTTAGGGATAGGTTTAGAGTTAGGGTTACCGTACAGGTTAGGGTCAGTCAGGGTTAGGGTTAGGGTTAGGTTAGCGTTAGGGTTAGGCATGTGGTACAGCTGAGGGTTAGGGGTATGTTTAGGGTTACCGTACAGGTTAGGGTTAGTGTTAGGGTTGCGGTACAGGTTAGGTTAGGGTTAGGGTTACGGTACAGGTTGCGATTAGGGTTAGGCTAAGGGTTGTGGTACATGTTAGGGTTAGGGTTAGGATTAGGGTTACGGAATAAGGGTTACGGTTAGGTTTAGGGTTAGGGTTAAGGTATAAGTTAGCATTAGGGTTAGGTTTAGGGTTTGGGTTAGGGTTACGGTACAGGTTAGGGTTAGGGTTAGGGTTTCTGTAACTGTATGGTTAGGGTTATGATTAGGGTTTCGATACAAGTTAGGGTGAGGTTTAGTGTTTGGGTTAGGGTTACGGCACAGGTTAGTGTTAGGGTTAGGGTTAGGGTCACAGTACAGGTAGGTTTAGTGTCACTGGAAGGGTTACGGTACAGTTTAGGATTAGGGTTAGGGTTTCGGTACAGGGTAGGGATAGGGTTAGGGTTAGGGTTACGGTACAGGTTTCGATTAGGTTTACGCTAAGGGTTGTGGTACATGTTAGGGTTAGGGTTAGATTAGGGTTACGGAATAAGTTAGGGTTACGATTAGGTTTAGGGTTAGGGTTAAGGTATAAGTTAGCATTAGGGTTAGGTTTAGGGTTTGGGTTAGGGTTACGGTACAGGTTAGGGTTAGGTTTAGGGTCACAGTACAGGTAGGTTTAGTGTTACTGGAAGGGTTACGGTACAGTTTAGGATTAGGGTTAGGGTTTCGGTACAGGGTAGGGATAGGGTTAGGGTCAGGGTTACGGTACAGGTTAGGGTTAGGTTAGGTTAGGTTTAGGGTTAGGGTTACGGTACAACTTAGGATTAGGGTTAGGGTTAGTGTTAGGGTTACCATACAGGTTATGGTCATGGTTAGGGTTAGGCTTTGGTTTAGGGTTAGGTTTGCGGTACAGGTTAGGGATAGGTTTAGGGTTAGGTTTAGGGTTACGGTACAGGTTAGGGTTAGGGTTACGGTTAGGGGTAGGGTTAGGGGTAGGCTTATGGTGCAGGTAAGTGTTAGGGTTAGGTTTAGCGTTAGGGTTAGGTTTACGATACAGTTCAGGGTTAAATTTGGGGTAGGTTTAGGGTTACGGTAGTGGTTAGGGTTCGGGTTAGGTTTGGGATTAGGGTTGTGGTAGGGTTACGTTGCACGTTAGGTTGAGGGTTAGGGTTAGCGTTAATGTTAGGGTTAGGGTTAGGTTTACGGTACAGTTTAGGGTTAGGTTTAGGGTTAGGGTTACCGTACAGTTTAGGGTTAGGTTTACGGTTAGAGTGAAGGTTGCGGTACATCTTAGGGTTATGTTTAGGTTTAGGGTTTCGGTACAGGTTACGGTTAGGTTTAGGGTTAGGGTTACGGTTACGGTACAGTTATGGTTAGTTTTAGGGTTAGGATTAGGGTAACGGTACAGGTTAGGGTTAGGTTTAGGGTTAGTGTTATGTTACAGGTTAGGGTTAGTGTTAGTGTTAGGGTTAGGGTTACGGTACAAGTTAGGGCTACGGTTAGGTTTAGGGTTAGGGTTACGGTATAGTTTAGGCTTAGTGATAGGGTTAGTGTTAGTTTTAGGGTTACGGTACAGGTTAGGGTTATGGTTAGGGTTAGGGTTAGGTTTACGGTACAGGTTAGGGTTAGGCTTTGGGTTAGGGTTAGGGTTACGATTCAGGTTAGGGTTAGGGTTAGGGTTAGGATTAGGTTTAGGGTTAGGGTAAGTTTAGACTTTCGGTACCGGTTAGGGTTAGGGTGAGCGTTAGGTTTAGGGTTATGGTACACGTTAGGGTTAAGGTTAGGTTTAGGGTTAGGTTTGGGGTTACGGTACAGGTTAGCGTTAGGGTTAGGGTTAGGGTTAGGGTTAGGTTTACAGTACAGGTTAGGGTTAGGGTTAGTGGTATGTTTACGGTACAGGTTGGGGTTTGGGTTAGGGTTAGGTTTGGGGTTTGGGTCAGGGTTAGGGTTATGGTACAGGTTAGGTTTAGGGTTAGGGTTAGGGTTAGGGTTATAGTACAGCTTAATGTTAGGGTTAGGGTTAAGTTGGGTTAGAGTTAGGGTTATGGTACAGGTTAGGCTTAGGTTTGGGTTAGGTTTAGGGTTACAGTACAGGTTAGGGTTAGGGTTACGGTACTGGTGAGGGTTAGGGTTGGGGTTAGGGTTAGGTTACGGTACAGGTTAGGGTTAGGTTTAGGGTTAGAGGTTGGGTTGCGGTACATCTTAGGGTTAGGTTTAGGTTTAGGGTTTCGGTACAGGTTACGGTTGGGGTTAGGTTTGGGGTTATGGTACAGCTTAGGTTTAGGGTTTGGTTTTAGGGTTAGAGGGTTACGGTTACGGTACAGGTTATGGTTAGTTTTAGGGTTAGGATTGGGGTAACGGTACAGGTTAGGGTTAGGTTTAGGGTTAGGTTTAGGGTTAGGGTTACCGTACAGTTTAGGGTTAGGTTTAGGGTTAGGGTTGGGTTACGCGGTAAATCTTAGGTTTAGGTTTAGGTTTAGGGTTTCGGTACAGGTTACGGTTAGGGTTAGGTTTGGGGTTACGGTACAGGTTAGCGTTAGGGTTAGGGTTAGCGTTAGGGTTAGGTTTACAGTACAGGTTAGGGTTAGGGTTAGTGGTATGGTTACGGTACAGGTTGGGGTTAGGTTTAGGGTTAGCGTTAGGGTTTGGGTAGGGTTAGGGTTATGGTACAGGTTAGGTTTAGGGTTAGTGTTAGGGTTAGGGTTATAGTACAGCTTAATGTTAGTGTTGGGGTTAGAGTTAGGGTTAGAGTTAGGGTTATGGTACAGGTTAGGCTTAGGTTTGGGTTAGGTTTAGGGTTACAGTACAGGTTAGGTTTAGGATTACGGTACTGGTTAGGGTTAGGGTTGGGGTTAGGGTTAGGTTTAGGGTTAGGGTTACGGTACAGGTTATGGTTAGGTTGGGGGTTAGGGTTAGTGTTACGGTACAGTTTAGGGTTAGGGTTAGGGTTACGTTACAGGTAAGGGTTAGATTTAGGATTAGGGTTACGGTACAAGTTAGGGTTATGGCAAGGTTTAGGGTTAGGGTTACGTTATAGGTTAGCGTTAGGGTTAGGGTTAGTGTTAGGTTTAGGGTTATGATACAGGTTAGGGTTAGGGTTAGGTTTTGGGTTAGGGTTACTGTACAGGAAAGGTTTAGGTTTAGGGTTAGGGTTAGGGTCATGGTTACGGTACAGGTTAGGGTTAGGTTGAGTGGTAAGGTTAGGGTTACGGTACAGGTTAGTGTTCAGGTTAGGGATAGGTTTAGAGTTAGGGTTACCGTACAGGTTAGGGTCAGGGTCAGGGTTAGGGTTAGGGTTGAGTTAGCGTTAGGGTTAGGCATGTGGTACAGCTGAGGGTTAGGGGTATGTTTAGGGTTATCGTACAGGTTAGGGTTAGTGTTAGGGTTGGGTACAGGTTAGGGTTAGGGTTAGGGTTACGGTACAGGTTGCGGTGTGAGTGTTAGAGCTAGGAGTTGTGGTACATGTTAGGGTTGAGGTTAGGATTAGGGTTACGGAATAAGTTAGGGTTACGGTTGGGTTTAGGGTTGGGGTTAAGGTATAAGTTAGCATTAGGGTTAGGTTTAGGGTTTGGGTTGGGGTTACGGTACAGTTTAGGGTTGGGGTTAGGGTTTCTGTAGGAGTGTAGGGTTAGGGTTAGGGTTAGGGTTTCGATACATGTTAGGGTGAGGTTTAGTGTTAGGGTTAGGGTTACGGCACAGGTTAGTGTTATGGCTAGGGTTAGGGTCACAGTACAGGTAGGTTTAGTGTTACTGGAAGGGTTACGGTACAGTTTAGGATTAGGGTTAGGGTTTCGGTACAGGGTAGGGATAGGGTTAGGGTCAGGGTTACGGTACATGTTAGTTTTAGGGTTAGGGTTAGGTTTAGGGTTAGGGTTACGGTACAACTTAGGGTTAGGGTTAGGGTTAGTGTTAGGGTTACCGTACAGGTTATGGTCATGGTTAGGGTTAGGCTTTGGTATAGGGTTAGGTTTGCGGTACAGGTTAGGGATAGTTTTAGGGTTAGGTTTAGGGTTACGGGGTGGGTTAGGAGGGTTAGGTTGAGCGGTAGGGTTAGGGTTACGGTACAGGTTAGTGTTCAGGTTAGGGGATAGGTTTAGAGTTAGGGTTACCGGTACAGGTTGGAGTCAGGAGGTTAGGGTTAGGGTTAGGGTTAGGTTAGCGTTAGGCTTGAGCATGTGGTACAGCTGAGGGTTAGGGGTATGTTTAGGGTTACCGTACAGGTTAGGAGTTAGTGTTAGGGTTTGCGGTACAGTTTAGGGTTAGGGTTAGGTTACAGGTACAGGTTGCGATTAGTGTTAGGCTAAGGGTTGTGTGGTACATGTTAGGGTTGGGGTTAGGATTAGGGTTACGGAATAAGTTAGGGTTACGGTTAGGTTTAGGGTTAGGGTTAAGGTATAAGTTAGCATTAGGGTTAGGTTGGGGTTTGGGTTAGGGTTACGGTACAGGTTAGGGTTGGGTTAGGGTTTCTGTAAGTGTAGGGTTAGGGTTATGGTTAGGGTTTCGATACAAGTTAGGGTGAGGTTTAGTGTTAGGGTTAGGGTTACGGCACAGGTTAGTGTTAGGGTTAGGGTTAGGGTCACACTACAGGTAGGTTTAGTGTCACTGGAAGGGTTACGGTACAGTTTAGGATTAGGGTTAGGGTTTCCGTACAGGGTAGGGATAGGGTTAGGGTCAGGTTACGGTACAGGTTAGGGTTAGGGTTAGGGTTAGGTTTAGGGTTAGGGTTATGGTACAACTTAGGGTTAGGGTTAGGGTTAGTGTTAGGGTTACCGTACGGGTTATGGTCATGGTTAGGGTTAGGCTTTGGTTTAGGGTTAGGTTTGCGGTAGAGGTTAGGGATAGGTTTAGAGTTAGGTTTAGGGTTACGGTTAGGGGTAGGGTTAGGGGTAGGCTTACGGTACAGGTAAGTTTTAGGGTTAGGTTTAGCATTAGGGTTAGGTTCTGATAC
>JAEUCK010007791.1:0-106928 GCA_017311455.1 Otocyon megalotis megalotis
CCATCATAAACAGATACTTCCATAAGATAAAATAAAATGGAAAAAGATAAATGTGTGCTTTTAGAAACTATTAGATTGAACATACATAAAATCATGTTTCAGTAAAAATACCAGAACAAATGTAACACCGTATAAAAAGAAAAGAAACACAAAAGTTTATCACATTGTCATTGAAAGTGTGTGTATAAGCATTAAGGTGGAGAATGGTTATTATGAGTATTTGCAGTCAAAACCAAAATGTACACGTGACACAGCCATTCTCTGCTCTGGCTGCAATAGGTCTACTTTTAGAAAATAGTATATATGTCAATATTTAGTCCCATGGGCCACATGTTCCTTTTCTAATCTACATTGGATTGATGGAAATGCCATTTGCAGGGAATGATGTATCTAAACTGTTTTGTGTTTTGTTTAATACCTGAATAAAGAAACTAGTCTCAAAAAGATGTCTTGTTAGAAATGCAAGAAGTTGTTTTTAAGGCAATTTCAAGATACTCAGGATATTTGTTTTTATCTTTCCCCGAAAATGGAACACATGATGTTCTGTTTTCATTAATCCTTCATTAACACTCAGTTCTGTCCATTTATCCTGTAAAATTAGAGTTACATTTAAATTATCTCTTGGTGAAAGAAATAGACTCTGGAATTCGTACATTTGGGGCTACAATTAGCAAACTAATCTTACGATATCACACATTTAACATTGCTCTTCTGTGTCTGACATCTATGTAGTTTTTACCAAATGTTTCTCACCTCATGAATGTGGCAACAATTAAACAAGGTCTCTGCCCAGTTTTAAAAAAAAATGTGAGTCCACTGATTTCACCTGTGGATGTCTCAGTAATGTCAAGTTACTATAAAATTTTCTGAATTTAGAAAAATTTTCTAAGCTTCTCTACTAATCTCTTCATAGACCAGTGAGAGTTTACCAATCATACTTTGAGAAGTTTGGTCTACAAAAGATTCTTGAATTCAGTCAGGCTCAGAGAGAGGTAAAATACATATAGGAATCTTGTGTATAATATTTATAAACTCATAATGGTTTTGTGGGAAATATCTCAAAATATAGCTTTTAAAACACAGGCTTTCGGGATCCTTGGGTGGCGCAGCGGTTTGGCGCCTGCCTTTGGCCCAGGGCATGATCCTGGAGACCCGGGATCGAATCCCACATCGGGCTCCTGGTGCATGGAGCCTGCTTCTCCCTCTGCCTGTGTCTCTGCCTCTCTCTCTCTCTGTGTGACTATCATAAATAAATAAAAACTTAAAAAAAATAAATAAAACACAGGCTTTCTTTTATTACATTCTTTATTAAGAACATAGTCTTCATAGTTAAAGATTGAAAGTCCAAAAGAGTAAGAAAAATAAAACCTCAAGCAAGAAACTATTGCAAATGTTTCAACAGTAAAATTATTAAATAAGCAAATCAATGAGATTGAGAAATTTAGTTCATAGTTTATTTCTACATAACCAAGGACGTCCTATACTATTGTTTGGGTTTTATTTTATTTTATTTTTTTCATTTAACCATTGAGTTGGCTTTTGTATAAGCATACACAGCCTGAAGTCAAGTAAGTACTAAAACAATACAGTTCCAACTCTGAAATAGAATTTTAAATCTTTAGAGGAATATGTGCCAAAATATGAATACTTAGCTCAGGGCTATAGATTACAAGTAATCTTTTATTCCATGAGGTTTTTTAATCCCTTTCAAATTTTCAACATCTTACTGTTAGGATCACACACACACACACAAAAAGTAAATCTTAAAATTCAAAGTTAGTCTATGTCAGTTGACAGATAATAAGCCTAGACAACTCAACAAGACTCTGCTGTGGAGAAGACTAATTGTGCAGACATATCAGATGCAAAATTGTGGTTAATGCAACATGGATTTTTGTTTCTCCAAAATCATTAATGAATTGAGAGAGTCCCTGAGATCGGTCCTTACTCTTTGATTTCTTTGGTAACTTTTTTTTTTTTTTACCTGGATCATTATTTTCAACTTTTGTTTCATTTAAAGCGTATAATTAGAATCTGGAAATGGTTTAAATTTAAGGTGTATTATTTGTCATCAGTTTTCCATAATAAATAAACCCCATTGAGATGTCCCATTTGAGACAGTTGAAGGATAGGAGTAAAGAATTGCATGGCCCTAAAGTAAGAACCAGATGCCAGATATAGTTTCAGGCTAGAAACCCCCACATGCTATGGACCTGAAGTGAGAAGACAGATACTTCAAGCGAGAATTGATGGTTTCTCGAGGCTTGTTGATTAAGGCCTTGTAGCCCATGATAGATAAGGGGTTATTGTTACAAAGGAAACATAGAGACAAATATCTGACACTTTGGTATGTGTAATTTTAATTATATATAACGTGCAGAATGAAATATATGAATGTGTAGAATAACATGTGCAGAATAAAAAAATTGATAAGGGAACTTTGCTCATAAAAGTGTTAACGGCTTTCTCTTAAATTACTACCCTGTCTAATTTTGAATAGATAACATTATTTTTATAGATATTAGAGCCTGCCTTTAAAAAAAAAAAAGATTTATATATGTATGTATGTATGTATTTATTTATTTATTTATTTGAGAGGGAGAGAGAGTGAGAGCAAGCAAGCTTGAGAATGAGGTATAGGAGCAGAGGGAGAAGGAGAGAGAAATTCAAGCAGACTCTGAGCTCAGCATGGAGCCTGACATGGGCTCCATCTCAGGACCCTGAGATCATGACCTGAGCAGAAACCAAGAGTTGACACTTAACTGATTTTGCCTTCAGGTGCTTGGAGTCTTCCTTGTGATAGCATTCAACCATTTTTCCCTTCCCACCTTGTATGATAATTGTTTCTTATCTCTATTAGAAAGCTGTACATTTCTTGAGGGTTTATCTTATTCTTTTTGCATCATCCACAGTAGCTTGAGTCATTCCTTAGAGATAATAGGTGTGGCACAAGCACAAAAGTGAGTCTGAATAGACAAAGGATGGGTGGGTGAGTAGATATTTGGAAGGATATGAATGCTGGTTGGTTTTATTATACTTGGGGATCCTTTTCCCGCTAATGAAATATATATTCATATGGCGCTTGATAAGGTAAACCATTGGTAATTATGACTCTAGTTATGAATAAAAGAATCAAACAAAAGTAACAAAGAGCCTTTTTTGAAGCCACAAAGTGAATTAGCAGATTTTCTCAATAAATCTACCAAAGTAATGGAGGATGCCTCTAATATCCTGGACTTAGCTAAGTAACAAATGTCCCAACTAATTCAAAACACTTTGTATTTTATTTAATACATTATACAATATAGTATATTTTTAAAGGTTTAGCCAAGATTCAGGTGAAGAAAGTGTAATGGGTATAATCATATATACCTGTCAAAGTAAGAGAGCTTTATCAAGACTTCAGATGATGCTTGGAAAAAAAAATTTGCTTAGCATTGTTGAAGTATTTGTAGTCATTTCTGGTTTTTAAGATATTACCTTTGACTTGTTTTGACTTACAAACTTCTTTAACTGTTAAGAATAGAATAGCATCTTATTTAAAAATATAATCAAGAAAAAAACTATTATAAATAAGTTTTGAGATCTCCCACCTTATTTTCAGCTTGAGAAAAAAAATTATTCTAAGCACTTTTATACAAGATCCCCAATTTAGTGGAAAAGAGGAGAAAAGACCATGAAGACTAAATCAATTAATATGTATTACTGAGCACATACAAAATTTATTAATGAAGAAAGTGCTATATAAACTGTAAAGTGAAATGTAAATGCTGTCACTTTTTAGCAGCATGGTAAAGCTCATCTCTGGCATTTGGACTGGTTTTCTAATAATATAATAGCCTGTTTCTCTCTAGATGAAGTCTCATCATATCACAACCGAAGAACAAAATTATACACTTTTTAGACATACCACTGAGTAATCAGCTCCCTTCAAAAGAATGTTTTGGCTTAATAATGAAAGCATCTTAATAACTGAAATCATTACCCACTGAGTTACTGTCACCATAATGTTCTAAAACAGAAAAATTCCATAGGAAATGTGGCCTTTTAACTGATACTTTTGAAGGAAAATTTCTGTAAATACCATTCTCGATGTGAACATAACATTTCTGCCCCCTTTCCTGTCTTCCTTTCTTCCTCCTTTCCTAGATCCAGACTTTTCTCCCTCCTTCATCCTTTTCTGTCCTCTTTCCTTTCTTTTCCACCCACATTCTTGCACGTGTGTTCAAAGTACCAGCATTATACCTAAAAGGGATTTTCCATCTGATCTCTCTCTACCTCTGTGTGCTCAACTAATCACATTTTATCCACCCCCTCTAAGTGTTGTGAAGACTTGTTAAAACCAGATTTCACATCCCATGAAGAGCAAGAGGAAAGTTGCCTGATACTGCCTCAGCATGCAATAAATTTTGCTGTTGAAATACGTGGAAAGTCTCACTTTAATTAATGAGTGAATTTTTTCCAATTTAATTAATGAGTGAAGCTCATTAATGTCTTCTTCATTTATTCCAGAGTATGTCTGGCATATATGTGAAATGGTTCTTTTATTTTACAATGCTAAAATACAACTCACACATAAACTGTTGAGTTTATCTATAAACAGAACTAAAAGTCTTCTGGTCTCCCATCCTTGTTATAAATGATAAAAAAATATTTTATAGTTTTTGCTCATTAGCTATTAAAAGTTTGTAAAACATTGTGTTGTAATCCCTTTATGAGTAGAACAGCAAAAATCTTTCCTTTTAATAGTCAAGAAATGTCATCGGACTTGATAAATATTTAAAAAGACACCTGATACCTATAGTAATACTTTTCCAAATGCCTCTTTGATGAGGGGCCATACAGATGGCAGGTGTTCCTGCAGAATATCTGTGAGAGGGAAAAATGCGACACTAATTAGTTCATGCTTGCACCAGGAATGATAAATTCTATAATACCATTAATTAAACTTACTAAGATTCTTAAATCATTCATCGCGGGGATCCATAGACAGAAGCAGCCACTTGGAACCTAACTTAAAAATTCTACATTTTCTTCAACTTTTAGTTAAGCATAACGGTTGACTTTACTGTTTGAGGATGCTTAGACCATTAACAGGATGGGTTTGTTCTGGGTTTGAAAGAACGTCACTTGGCCAGGATTGCTTTCTATTTTAAAGATCATTTGCGAAGGAGGTGTGGTTCCAATTTCAAAGACAAGATTATAGTCCTGGGTATTTTACTTTAAAAAGAAATTCCGTTACGTTTAATCTATAACAGTGTAAATACAAATGTTTTTGTACATGGGTGCCACACCCCTGCTTCACCTGTATACGTGTGTGCATATGTGTATTGGGCTCTGCCTGTGTAGGTGGATAGGTAGGTATTTCACGATGCGTGTACACGTAATGTACTATTATATGTCCATGAAAATAGTGCTTGTGAAGTTTTTAAAAAAATAAAACTGTACACTTAAATTCTATAATATGAAGTTAAAAATCAAGATATTAAATCATATATATTAAATCATCTATCATAATGTCATAGATGCTTTAAATAGACATTACAAGTCTATGCATGACAACAATAAAGCTCTGCCTTAAATAAAATAAAAAAGGAATACATAAAGATATTCCTATTAGTTATTTGTGGTTAGAGAACAATGAGTGATTTCTTAATTTCTTCTCTCAATTTTTAAAAGTTTTCTGTAATAGGGGCACGTGGGTGGCTCAGTCAGATAAGCATCTGATTCTTGATTATGGCTCAGGTCATGATCTCAGGGTGGTGGGATTATCTCTCCCTTCTCCCTCTGCCCCTCCCTCTGCTGGCACGTGTGCTCACTCTCGCTGTCTCTCAAATAAATCGTTTTTTAAAAAAAGCTTTTCCATAATAAATTGATTACATTTTAAATGAAAAGCATTTTCCTTAATTAGAGGAAATTTATTTCAAAAATAAGTTCCTATCATATCAAGATAGGGGCCTCTTGTGAGTTCATATCATTCCCTTCATTTTTTAAATCTAAGAAGTACAGAATGTAAGTTAAAAAAAAAAATTTTAAGAAATAATGAATCATTAGCACCCCAAGAAAACTCATATTTTAAATCAAGGATACTTAAGAAAACTTACATGAGAAAGTCACACTTGAAATACTTCTTTTGTTCATTCTTTTTAAATGTAATACTTGTCATTGGATATGACTAAGCTTTAACAAAAGTGGGTATAAAGAGCTCATAACCATTCTAAACGTGTTTTTTTTTTTTCCCCCAATCAGGCTCTACTTACTTTTAAACTCATTTCTATGATTAGATGGTTTCTGCTTTTTAAACGCTGTAGAGCTCCACCAGATGTAGGGTTTTACATTTGTATATTTTGTGAATAGGACTTTCAAACTGCCTTTTCAAAAAGTGATCCATGTTGTTTTAACCAAACCTAGTAGGATGGACAGATTCTCTTACATTACAAAGCTTTCATCCTTATCTCATTTGTCATCCATTCACCCTCTAAATCTAAATAATATCTGCTTATGATATATTTAAGTCCAATTAGATGCAAAGAGGAAGATTTTTTTTTTAACTACTTAAACTCAAAATGACTATGAGTGTTAAAAATTTAAGAACACTGTCTGAATGCCTTTGAAAAGCTGTTTTAGTGGTTGTTGCTTTTTGGTTTTACCACATTATGCTTTTGGGTTCCTGTCATTGCCTTTTCAAATGGTTTTGGACGTGGTCATATTAAAAAAATATGAGTATTGTAGGTATTGTAGAGGACAGGAATGGGGATAAGGGGACATGGACTGTGGTCCTGGATGTGCTGCAGAACTGGAGTCATCCTGCACACGTAACTTATACCTTCTGTGGTTAAATTTTATATTATCCATGAAAACAGAAAATCAACCAGATATTACTGATTTTTACAGCAAAATACTGTGTTTTACTCAACAGTGGAAACTCATCTAGCCTCGGAGAGTTTCTCTAAATCATGATGGAGGCATTCTATGGAAGGTGGGGGAATTTTGCTATTTAAAGAACAATGGCAAAAATCCCATTTGAAAATTAATCTCAAGAAACATTATTAATCATTTATTTGATCATTATATGTTTTTGAAAGTTGTCTAAGGACCATCGCCAACTGCAGCCTCCACTCACTTGGTGTTGACCGCAGTTCATCACAGAAAACTTGACGCTCTGTGGTGCTCGATTCTTTTGCCTCTTGTCACATCCTTTAGGTCCCTTTTTAGATTAGAAATCTTCTGTGGTTTAGCTCAGTGTTCCAGTTACCCTGTCCTCCAGATGAGATCACTACCCAAAAGCTGGAGTTCATGGCTGCCCCACCTCCTTTCAACTGGGCCCCCAAGCAACCACCAAGTTCCTCTCTACACATTTAACACCCCCCCTGCCCACACACACACAAACTCCAAAACAAACAAACAAACAAAAAAACAGTGCCTGTGAAAGTGGTTAAGCAACATTTAAACTTACATCAACAAATACCCTGTTTCAGGATCTGATCAGGCGTCTTTTGTTATTTAATACAAGACACAAAGGTATTTCCAGGCTTTGAGATTATAGAGATTGAAAACTAGGATGCGATTTCTTACAACACTTTCCCATTTTCCATACACATGTTAGACATTGCTAGGGATTTGATGGTCGGCATCAAGGCGCAGTGATTTGGATGGGAGCCATGGCGCAGGTTTCTGGGGTCTGGGGGAGAATGCTGGCCTCCTTCCCCATCAGCCTTCACTCCTCCTGGCTGTGTGACTTGAGGTCAGTTCCTTACCCTCTCGTGCCTTACTACCCTCATCTATGCAGTGGAGATAATACCGACTCACGGGACTGCTTGTACTATTTGTTATTACCCGGCAGGCAAGCCCCTGTAAGGCAGGGCCCTGATTATTATGTGAACACTTTGAAGATACACTTTCCCTTTGGTCCTCTGTTCAGTCTACTTTGGTAGCGTTGGGGGTTACTGTGTCTGGTTGCATTTCAGTAATTTTCGAGGGTGATTGTCGTGTGTGTGTGTGTGTGTGTGTGTGTGTGTGTGTTCATTTTGGGCTAACCCTATAGTATCTTATCTTATAGGAGTTGACATTCCTAAAATTCTCTTCTCTTCTTTCCCTCTCTTCTGCATATGTATTTTGCCCTTGAAGATTAGTTTACAATTCTGTTAGGTGGCAATAGTGATGCTTGTCTTTTACAGTGTGTTAGAGAGTTGGAATTACTATATGTTCAAGATAATTGAAAGGATAGTGCATATGGTAGACATTCTGTAACTGGTGGATCATGTTGTTATTTCCCTAGTAGAAGTGACCCATTAACTTTGTGATATATATCATTTCATGTGTCACAGACTTTATTCCATCCTTTCTTTTGGACATCTGCTTTGGCCAGATACAGTTCTAGGTGTTGGGAACCATAGACCCAAACAAGACGGACGGGGTCACTGCTCTCAGAGTTCATTATCATTATCTGGTAGTGTGTTTCTTAATAATGTATCTGAATTAAATGTTTGAATTCAGTTTTACTTAGATCCTTCTAGATTGTTTCAGTATACGGTTGACTAGGTTGTCATTATAACGACTCTGTAGAGGGTTTATCCTAATGTCTGTGTTTTTCCCACCAGCTCTTTCAAGCATTTGATTGGAGGACTGGATGATGTTTCCAATAAAGCATATGAAGATGCAGAAGCTAAAGCAAAGTAAGTGACGGGTTTTTCCCCCCCTTTGACCTCAATCTTGATTTTTAAAAATTGATTGTGAATAAAAATAAGATGTGGTACTTAACAAAGCCCAACACTCTGACAGTAAGAACCTAACTGCTTAAGAAGGGGGAGAAAAGGAAATTTCAAGGTAATGATTACATAGTAGGCTTAATATGCATCTTCTTAAACACAAAATCTTAATTTTCGGGAGGCAAATAATCTCAACAAGGGAAAATGGTAAGTGTAAAATCCAATATAAATAATTGAATCCGAACACATTATTTCTCCCATAGGAAATACTTTCTGAATGAATAGTGGTTGTTGCGTTCAATAGTTCAATTATATGGAATATAATAAGGTTGGAAATATTTGCTGGTACAAGTAGATTGTTGCTTTACATTGAACTGCAGTGGCATGAAGGTATCAGAATGAGATGAGACAGTACGTATCCCATTAATTATCATTTCTGTATAACAAAATACAATTTTTATCTACTAATATTTCTACCTTTAAGACAAAGCTTGAATTTTTTTGATAAAGACTTGAAATTACGTGAGATTGGTCTTTGCTGAAAAAAGCTTATAGGTTACTTTTAAAAAGTGATAATCTTTATAATCCTCCCCTCTTTTCTCCACTGAACCGATTTAAGTATAAGCAAGTCAATATTGATATCTCACAGGACACCTGAAGGATTAAACTGACAAAAATGTATCAGTAAGGAGATAGTTCAGAGGCAGAATTTGCTTGGTTTTGTAGTAACCCCAAAAGCAAAAAAAAAAAAAAGTGCTTTTGACTTGAAAATCTAAGATTAAAAATTGGGCCTAGACATAAAAAATTAAGTACTATAGTTCATTTTGGCTGATAAAATTCTATTATTTTCAAAGTCGTCTAAATATAATCATGGTTTTTTCTCTGTATATTTACTTTCATTTCCTTTGCTCATTGGAGGGACACAGACCTCTATCCTGAGCTTAGACGGTGGCAGGGCCTCTGCAGAGATTTGCTCAGGCAATTGCACCAGCTGGTGTTAACACCAAACTCCACACGGTCATGGGGATTGCCTGTACTGTGGATGATAGATATTAATTTTCTGGTTTTTTACAATAGATTAACATACACATTTATGCTAAGTTTAGACTTTAGTTTTTGGTAGTGGCACTAGTCCTACTGAGGTGGAAGACGGGCCATTTAAGATCCTTACCAGTTTTAAGAATCCTAAAACTCCCTTTGTTATTACTGGACTTGATCCTTAGAGGCACATTTGCTGTATAAAAACTCATGTTTATAATCTATGTTAGCATGTTTTTTCTTGAGTATATATATTCAATTAAGATTGCCATGGGTCATTTCATATGCATATATATCGCATCATATATGTTTTGTGTATATAACTGGTGGTAATCTTCAAAATTTATCTAAAATCTGCATGAGCAACTGTCTAAATACTTTTACTAGAAAAAGTCAGAGGTCTTTTAAAGTAAAGCATTCCTTGGTCTGTTTCTGTTTCTTGCTAAATTTTAGATTGTTCTAATGAAAGTTTTTTATAACTCCTATTTGCCCAAAGTTGAGTCCAGTCTTGGGCTTAAAACCAGTCAGTGATGGGCAAGTGTCCTAAATTGGCCCTGTCCTTCTCAATGTCCCACTGGCTTTATAAAGATAACCATGTGGGCATCTCATGAGTCCTGATATTTGTGGGTTCACTTGCACATGCTTCCACCAAAAGTAACAAGGTAAATAAAAACACTGAACTCCAGATCAGACAATTACAGACAGGAAGGGTGAGGGTACTTGTCATTGGAAGGGAGTCGATATGAAAAATATGATTCTGAACATGGGGCAGAAGCCTCAGGTCCTGTTTCCGCCTCTGTCATTTCCAACCAAGTGATCTCGGTCATGAGTTAACAGGGCCTCTCAAGGTCCTTATCTTACCTTTAAAATAATATTTCTGTGATTTTGATGGCAGTAGAATTACTTTGTAAATTACAAAGGGCTATAAAAACGAAGGATATTGTTGGTAGAAGTAATCGCTGGAAGTATATCTTAGTGCATTTGATAAATGGCTTGGGATTCATAGCTAATTATTGCATATTGATTATGTAAAACTTCAGGGGCAGGAAGTCTTTACTCTGATGTAGACAGACTACTCTCACTTTGGCAGCATATCCTGAAATTTAAACTAGCCTGGAAAATATCCATAAATATAATTTTTGTAAAAATGGTAACATTTAGTTAAAAGAAGATTTAGAGGCACCTGGGTGGCTCAAATGAGTACAGTCATGTGTTTTAATTTACAATCTACATCTCTTGATCTGAAATACAGACTTAAAGACCTTGCACTGACTCTCTGTAAAAGTCAGCTCAGGTCTTGATCTCAGCGTTGTGAGTTCAAGCCCAACCTTGGGCTCTGTACTGGACATGGAGCCTACTTAAAAAAAAGAAAAAAAGGGAAATCATGATTAAAGAGTAAAGACAGGCAATAAAATGACTATTTCCATCTAAGTGGCTCAAAATATTGTTATTTGAACCATACATTTGATAGACTGGAACTTAGTTATATTTATACACAAATAGAAGTTGACTAGTAGAGATTAAATTTTTTTTAGTTCAGGGCACATGTGTGGCTCAGCGGTTGAGCACCTGCCTTCAGCCCAGGGTGTGATCCCAGGGTCCGGGGATCGAGTCCCACATCGGGCTCCCCGCAGGGAGCCTGCTTCTCCCTCTGCCTGTGTCTCTGCCTCTCTCTGTGTGTCTCTCATGAATAAATAAAATCTTTAAAAAAAATTTTTTTTAGTTCAAGTAATATTAAACCCAAATGAATGCACCACCCACCTTCCATAAGAGTGATTATTACTTAGAAGATGGGAATACCTTGATGAAAAAAATGTCTAAAATCATTGATCCTAATTCTAGAGAAATTGGTAAATGTAACTATTCCACAAAATAGCCAAATACATACATACATTCATTCTGGCAGAAATCTTTGTTATCCCCTTTACACTGTTATCATCTTCTAGCTTTCTAATAAATACTTAATATCTGAAAATTTCTGAAGTTGAAAGTATCATTTTAATTAGGTATCCTATCACTCAGAGGCAAAACTTGAACTAACACAATGAAATATCTATTTGTGTCAATGCTGTTGCCTCTTTATTAGATCTCTTCCCCTTAAGTACCTTGTCCCTTTATCTCATATTTAAGGAACTTCTAAGGTTTGCCATTTCAAGGGCCATGGACATGCTCTAATTGTCTAAATTCCCTGGATAATTGTAATGACTCTCAATTTCTATATAGAGCCCAAAATCTATACCATTTAGAACGGAGATGTTGACTCCATCGTGAAAGCTTTATTTTTTTAAGATCTCCTTGATTTTGCAGAACCCACTAAAGATGAGATTAGTATTTCTAACATGATCACATTATTTATCCATGTGAAATTATTGTTGGTGTTGTGTCATTGACTATGCCTATTTGGGTAAAAAAAAAAAAAAAAAAAAAAGGAAGAAGAAGAAAAGTAGACCTGGCTGTAAACATCAATTCAGTTGAGACATTTAGAAGGTCAGTTGTGAGAAACTCACTAGCTGGTAGCATAATCAGGCCTCAGATGCAGGCTCAGATGCAGGATGGTCGGCAAAAGGTACAGAGCATCACTTGCAGAAGCACCGTGGTAAGTTCTCAGCATGGGTGACCAGTGGGGGAGGTGGGCCAGAGAGAAATGTCCCAGCGAGGTGGTTCTCAGAACTCCTCTGTGCTGGATGTGTGCCTTCGGCCTGCTTCACAACATGTATTTCCTACAAAGAAAATTATTCTTGACAGAAACTTTACCTTGATGGCATATTTAAGCTTCTCTTGATTGCTGCTAATTATCCACTAAGGGCTTCTCTTTCCAAAATATGAAGTTATAATCACAAAACCATTAGAAGAAACAATAGCAGATCAAAGTTAAGCATCATTAAACCTTATTTAGAGCAGAAAGTAGCATTTGTGATGATAGGTACACGTTATTTTCCTTTGAGATTATGTCTTCATTTAATAAACATTTAGAAATTTGCTTAATGATGAGTCAGGAATTGTGCTTCACAATGTGCATATTGAGTAGAAAACTTGTTTTCTAACACTATGGATCTTGTAGTTCCGGAAGCTCTATGGATATAGAGTTGTAAGTCCATTTATTTGTGATCTAACTTGATTCTCAATATCATTCTCCACAAGGAGCTCTTTCTCATGGCAAAATTTACATAAACCTCCACATGAGTCCACTCATGTTTTAATCTATGTCATCACCTGATCTGAATTATAGATTTAAAGACCCTGCGCTGACTCTCTCGCCCCTCACATAGGAGCGTTAACCACGGTTGTTCACTTTGACTCAGGCACTCATTTAGCCAACAAATATTTTCTGCATCCCTACAAAATGCTACATATAAAGTAGTGAATAAAATGGGCACGTATACCTTGCCTTCATGGTGATAAGGCCCAATGAGGAGGAGAGAGACACACATATTAACGATGCTGGGAGGACTTCCCTGAGGAAGTGACATTTTATTTAGATTGGAGCTGAGTTCTGAAGAATTAGCTGGTGTTGCCTAGGCAATAATTAATTGGTATTACCCAGACAACTAAGTGCAGAGAGCATTGTAGCCAGGGAAATAGCATTTACAGGGCCCCCTAGGTAGGAAACAAGACTGGCTATTCAAGAAACCCAAATACCATCAAGACTGGGACCTTGAATGTAAAAGTCAGAGATCGGATGTTAAGGATTTAGGAAAATCACTTTAGGCTTGTCAGTTACCAAAAGAGATGAGTTGGTGTACGTTCTAATTGAGCACCCTATCCTCAGCATTTGGAGGAGTATTGAGTGGAAGCAGAGAACCCACAGTATTTTCCAGGGAACGGTGATGGTAGATAGGACTAGACATAAGAGCAGTGTAAACAGAGAAAGATATGGGGGAAACCAGTAGGTATTTTTAAGGACGTAGATGTTGGTGATGAAGATATGCATGGTCAAGGATGATGCAAGGATTTGGGGTCTAGAAACCAGAGGGAGACAATGGCAGTCACTAAAATAGAAGGAAAAAGAGAAGGAACACACACACACACACACACACACACACACACACACACACTAAAAAGGAGAGAGGAGAAGTAGAAGCAAAGCCAGATGCATCACAGGAGCCATGAACAGGGTGCCTTTCAAGCATGAGGGAAGAGACGATGATGCTGCATGCTGTCAAGAGTTCTAGAGCGTCGGTTAACAAGCATCAATCGGATCTATCAAACCACTGGTCCACATTCACTTTAGGATGGGCAGGGGTGGAGTCCCCTACCATGGACTGAAAATGAACCTGAGATGAAGATACAAGGGTCAATGAGTTTCTACAAAATTTTAGGAAATGTCAAGTAAAATAGAAATGTGTAAGGGAAGGTTCTGGATGCTCAGTATTGATAGAGAAAGGAGCATGTTCAGTCCAGGAGAGGAAAGAGTAGAAAAGTCTAGGCAAGTGGGTCTCAGGTGCTTTTAACCGTCGTAGACAAAAGCGGATTTTGCGATGATTTCTTCCTTAAGTAGATTTTTACTTTTTTGTTTTAATTAGGTAATATTCCTTTAGGTTTAAATGTTATCCCCTCTCTAAAGAACCTGTAAACATTTAAAATTCTCCCAAGAGGACTTAATATTTTTTTTCCTGCCATCTTAGCATGAATATGTACATAAGCTCCTCTTCCTGCAGAGACCAGTGGGGCCTCCCCCAGGCACGGGGAGGAGAGAGGGACCCTGAGCAAGGAGCCCCCAAAATGCCCAAAGAGTAAAGATGCCATTGGGATCACCATCTTGCCCTGCTCTGCTCCCCTCACTGTGCACCTCTCTCTCATTTCCACTTACTCTCCAACTTGTCCCAAAAAATGGATTCTCAGACTCACGTAGTTCAGAAAGAAGAAAAGTAAACCAGAAAACTGAAACCGTGGTGGGAAGCCGGCAATAAGGAGTGTGCAATGCAGGCTCCTCTCATCAGGGTGCAAGAAAAAATGAGATGCCCCCCAAAACAGGTGGCAGGATTGACCCTGAAGCAATGCAGTACCGCAGTCCCTTCCTCGGACTCCTTGCAAGAACCAGAGAACATTCCCTGCGTACGGACCATTCCTTTGGCCCTTCTGGCTGAGTCCAGATAAAAATTTTACTCCTCCTTCCCTAACAAAGTCCTCCAAAGCTCCCCTCTGTTCACAAGTTCATTTGCAAAGGAACAGGTGAGTCTGGTGTTTTCAGAACAGCTCTGGGTGCCAAGCCTCGTTGTTTGACACGTGACGCAGCACAAATGTTCTCTTTCGTTACATCTCATTAGCCGAGACAACCCGTAGCTGCTCACCCTGCTTGTCGTGGGGCAGGCGGTGGCTCTGTGCTCTTTGGCAAGTCACTCAGGCCTTTGGAAATCCACTCGTCAGAGGCATCTCAAAACGACAAAGCTTTGCAAATCCCAACAGAGGTCTGCATTATTCTTAACTTCTCCCCCAATGACCCAGGGCTGTCCAGGGTGGAGCAAACATGAGATTCTATGTGCACAATCAGACACACATGGGTTTGCATGTGTGCAACACCCCAGCTTTGAAAATTTGAACTTTTCTTATGAGGGCTTCTCTGCCAAGCATTTTAGGCTACAGATCTTAGTATCCCCACAGTCTTATCAACCATTTACTTAAACTAACGTGGTCTTGATGGAAGCAGTTCTCAGGGAAATGAGCTTGCAAAATTGTTTTTGCCCCCTGTGGGAAGAATTCAAGTGAGCAATACGCCAGTTAAATGGAAAGAACACCGGATGGCTTTCTGAAATCGCCCTCAAGCCAGAATGAGAACTTGCTGACCACTTCCAGGGCTCAGTAGTCAGAAGACTGTCCCATTCTCTAGGCAATAAAACCTGCTTTACATTTTTCTGGCAGGGCCAAAGCACAGGAAGGAGCCTGAAATTTTCAGCGGTCGGGCCCTGGATGAACGCAAGGGCTCTCTGCTGTGCGAGTGCTCTTTGGTTTTCAAAATCCAGCACATGCAGTCAGGGTGGGAGGAGGCGTGGGCCCATTTCTAGGGCCCCCAGTGCTCACAGATCAAACCTTGGCTGCGAGTTGTCACTCGAGAGCATCAAAGGCAATGTCTGTCGAAGCCATGGTGATACTGATTCAGTGGCTCTTTTATGCAATGATTTTCAGGATGAAACGACGTGGCCTTGGGTAGGAGTGTTTCTTTTTTGTTTCATTAAAAATTGTGAAACGCTCAAAGGCCGTTTATTAATTTCTCCTCGGCAGCATTTATCTGTAAGGCTCCCTGGGTAGCAAGACTTCATAAAGGTGACTCCCAGAATGTCCTTGCGTGTGACCTTTTGTAATTGACACAGCAGAGGACTGCAGATAATTGAAAATTCTAGCACGGCTGACTTGCTTGGTGCATGCCGACCAACCATTGGATTCCGGGCTGTTTCCTTGTTCTGAAAGGGAAGGACCATGCTGGACAACCACAGTGGTTCAAGAGCCCAGTAAATCATGAGGATGATTTGGTCCTATGTGGCAATGAGGTCAGAGTTGTCAGAGCCCAAGAAAGGGAGCAAGCCAGTGCGTGTGCCTTTTCCATGTGCCAACGTCTCAGAGCCTGTTGGTGATACGCTATTTTTTAAAAAAGCAGGATATAGTCATGCCTTGGATAGCCCTTGTGTTCTCAGCAGTGGCAGCTGAAAAGTAATAATCTTCAACTAAAACATCTTTTCCTCTGCAATGCAGGCAGTCTCTCTCCCTGTTGTGAAGACAGCATATGGCATGATGCTAATGCGGCCTTGCATGTGAAGTTGAGCCATTCTCAGGAGAAAACCTTTAGTTTTTTGGTTTGTTTGTTTGTTTTTACATTTTTAAAATTTAACTTCAATCTGCCAACATATGGTGTAATACCCAGTGCTCATCCCATCAAGTGGCCTCCTCTGTGCCCATCACCTAGTTACCCCATCCCACCACCCACCTCCTCTTCTGCAACCCTTGGTTTGTTTCCCAGAGTTAGGAGTCCCTCATGGTTTGTCTCCCTCTCAAATTTTTCCCCACTCAGTTCCCCTCCTTTCCCTTATAATTCCTTTCACTGTTTCTTATATTCCATATAAGAGTGAAACCATATGATGATCGTCTTTCTCCGATTGCCTTACTTCACTCAGCATAATGCCCTCCAGTCCTACCCATGTTGAAGCGAATGGTGGACATTCATCCTTTCTGACGACTGAGTAATATTCCATTGTGTATATGCCACATCTTATTTTTTTTTAAAGATTTTATTAATTCATGAGAGACACAGAGAGAAAGGGGCAGAGACATAGGCAGAGGGAGAAGCAGGCTCCATACAGGGAGGTCGACATGGGACTCGATCCTGGGTCTCCAGGATCACGTGCTGGGCCAAAGGCAGCGCTAAACCTCTGAGCCACCTGGGCTGCCCACGTACCACATCTTTTTTATCCAATCATCTGTTGAATGAAAACTTTTGAACCTAGGGAGATCAAGGCTGATAGTGTCAATAGAGGTCCCTCTGGTGAGGCCATGTGCACATACCAAGAGGGTATGGATTGGGGAGGTGTGGGTCTTAGTCACAGCAAGGCCCGCGCCAGCTTCTCCGTGTAACCTTGAACCCAAGGTCTAGCACCTTGCACTAGCATCCCTGGACCGGCTTTTTTTCTAATCTGTAAAAACAATCATCTCAAGTCCTTTCTAGTGTAGATGCTTAGAATGTGGAAGTTCACAAGCCATACCTTTAGACGTGCAACTTCCTATTACATAAACACTATTTCCATGTGCACTGTGTTCTAAACTTATAATGAAGACATCTTTGTGGTGGTCAACAGAAGACCGACTCCTAAAGGTTATGGAATAACTTGTGGGTCTGTATTTTAATAGAAGTCACTAAGCTACATTTCTCTCCCCTTCGACTCTGAAAATATTGCTGTTAAGTGCTTACTCTATTCCAAATATTTAAATTAAAATTGATGCAGTTTTGCTTGAAGTGGATTCTGATCACTCATAGTAGTTAAATAAATTAGCTTTTAGAAACAGTGGTTTTCATTTTCATCATTATACATACAATTTTCTTTTGCCAATATGACATTTAGATATGATAATAAGCCAGGCTATCTTTCAATAAAATGCCATTTGAAAATTACAGAGTACCTTGGAAACTGGAAATGTTATACCAAAACTTCTCCCATGAATCCCTGTAGAAAGAAATGATTTTTAAATAAATTAAAATGGCAATGTCAATTGTTTTAATGCAATGAACACAACACACTATGTTAATTTATGTCTCTAAATTGTTATTTGAGGAAGATGAGACATTGTAGAAGTGAAGTATGACTGCTGCTCACAGCCCTTTCTGTGTATCACACTATTTTCCCCTGATGCATAAATTGCAAACATTAGTCAATTCTGTAAACTGTATTAATTACTTCAGGCAACCAGCTTATGCTCTTCGATGTCAGATATGTTGGGGTATGAAACAAAAGCTGTCACTCTAATATTCAGAAACTGTGCAAACATTTTAGACAACTTAGATTACTGATTAAACATATTGAATAATAATGATCCTAGGATCCTTGAAAAAGGGATAAAGCAGGTTCCTAAAATGAAGAATTTAAGGCCACTTTTCAGTTTAAGGACTTGGAAGTATGACTCATTGGGTGTATAAGTAACTCCTCATTAGTTTTCCCAAGGATTTTTTTTTAACTAATACTGATGTTTTTAAAGTGCTGTGTGCTTATTATTGTGGTCAAATTGGCTCATCAAAATGTCACAATTTACTATACATCCATTTTACTGAAGACAATCTTGTTCAAGGATCTGTCCTCCCAAATCAAGATCCCTTGCACCATACTATTCAGTGGATTAATTTTGCACACTCCTCTGGATGGGACTCTCTTTATTATATTAGTTGGACAATTGCCTTAATGATGAAGAATATTCTTTAGTCAATATAACAACTCTTCTTTCCAAATGGGTTCCAAAATTTTCTTTCCTTTTTTTTTTTCAAAAAGTTGTCTTGAGACAGAAAAGGCCATTAAAGTGATAAACTTTATCAACAGACAAAATATAGACAGTGCTTTTTTGAGTTTTGGACATGAATGAGGAGAGTAGATGAGCCCCTACCTTTGGAGGGCTGTTGACATACACATTGATTAATATTCCCTTCCATACCGAAACACATGATCAGAACAACAGCTTCACATGCCAGTGTCCATAGGGGAGCAGGTAGGGAGTGCAAGGAATTAGGAGCATAAGTGAAATGGTTCATCACTTATCAAAATGTGATTTCCAGAGCTCATTTTTTTTTTTAAAAAAACAAAGATACAGTAATTGCATTATACAGGGTATGTTTTTCCTAGCTCATATTTTCAACTGTTGATTGTATTCATGAGCCACACTAAGAAACCATAGAAGTCCAATAAGAATATTTCTTCCTCTAAAAAGCTCAACATGTTCCAAACAACTAAATAGATGTTGTTCAAAAACTAAAACATCTTATTCCTTACTCTGACTAAAAGGAAGGCACACTATCTGCCTTACCCAATTTCCTTTACATTATTACTTAAATGCATCTTTAATACCATATTTTGTCAGTGTTTTCCTTTTTTAATGTTCTACAAATAAATAAAAATGAAATAATGAGAAATTGATAGTTAATAAGAATTAATGGTTAATAAGAAATTAATTTTACTAGTTTGGACCATTTGAAACTGCCAATAGTTGACCATTTTTAGCCTATTGAAATAGCAATCTCATATGCTTCAATCTATGATTTCAGAAATAATTTCTGATGCCTTGCTTAGTAGAGTACTGAAGAATTAGCCCATTATTGTCCACTGTCATGCTACATTATTTAATTTAGATATTCAGAATTTCCTCCTAGATATGTCAGTCTTCAACTGTAGTCACCACCTTGAAATTTTAATAGTTTCATAAGCATTATACCTAAATCAGCTTTTTCATAAGCTTGTTTTGTGAGCCTCAGCCTTTTGCTATTTTTGTAAATCTTGGAAATATCACACAACTATGCTTATAAACAAGAGTTTTTCAGTGTCAGCACTACTGACATTTGGGGCTGGATAATCCTTGGTTGTGGTGGCTGCCTTGTGCATCAGAGGATGCTTAGCAGCATCCCTGGTATCTCCCCACTTCTGAGCTCTTTACTCTCCACCCTTCTGATGCCAGATGAGTGGGATTTTTCCACACCAACAACCAGCTTTCTCTACGGATTCTGACTGAACATCCCAAAGTTCCAGTCAGTTCTGACACTCATGACCAGGAGTCAGCACATACCCCACAGGTTACGTGCTTGGTCCCACAAGATTGCCTCCACTCCATACACCACTCAGTCCCCGACGTTATCACCTATGTTCTGACCAACTGATAAAAATTCACGGGTTCCCATGACCTCTTCTTCAACTTCTATAATTTTCTAGAATGGTTCATAAAACTTGGGAAAACAGTTTAGCTACCATTACCAGTTTATTACAATGGATACAACTTAGGAACAGCCAAATTGAAGGCTGGCATGGGCGGGTGGGCACAGAACTTCCATGCCCTCTCTGAATATATCACCCTTCCAGCATATTGGTGTATTTACCAACCCAAGAGCTCTCCTTATCTGACTGTTTAGGAGCTTTAATGGAGACTTCATTATGTAGGCAGAATTGATCAGATCATTGGCCACTGAAGATGGAAGTCAAGCTCTAGGGCCTTAGCCCTCTCCAGTTGCAGGGGTGGGAAGGGCTGAAGGTTTTGACACTCTCATCTGGCCTGCTCTTTCTTGGCCAGCCACCACCCTGAAGCCATCCAGGAGCCACAGCCACCATCATCATCTCATTGGCATGCCAAAGACCCAGTTCCCATTCTAGAGAGTCCTAGGGCCTTAGGGCCTCTGTATCAAGAACCAAGGACAAACACCAAATATATAATATCCCATTACATCACACCACTAGAAGCCAATAGCATATCCTCTACCCACCCCTCAAGTCATGAAAATCAAAAATGTCTTTGAAATTGCCAGATATTTGCTGGGAGGGAAAGAGGAAAGGATAAAATTGCCCCTGATTAAGAATCATTGATATAAGTAGGAGGCAAATAAATACAAAATTATTGGGAGGGGCACTGAAATTATATTCGTTATCAGTACAGACCTTAATCAAATGTTGAAAATGAGCTTCCCTATAGTTTCACTTCCTATAGGAAGTTTCACTTCCCTATAGTTTCACTTCCAGGAGAAAAATTTAGGAACAAAAAAAAAGTATCACAGTTGCCATCAGACAAGACTTTTGCTCCAGAAAAGCATGGTTTGCAAAACTGTGATTAACTCAAGTGCTAGAATACAACCGGATTATGCAAAATAATTAATCCACATTCAGTTACGATTCTTAGGTTTCTCCCCAATACTCAAGATTTAAAAATATATGTATATATTCTCCATCAAAGAGCAGAATTTTAAGCATTATGGGACAATTAATTCACCAAGAAAATCTGGCTCACCAGGATGCTAAAACTTTGTTATTAGATGCTTTGTTGTTACTGTTGTAAGGTGTTAGACTTTTTTTGTTTTAAGATGTTAGAGTTACTGGGTTTTTACAAGCTGGAAAGCACTGCCTGTTTGTTCTGTACATTGTTGACTGACATTTTTCACATTAGATTCTAAGCCACTATAGTAGTCTCAAATGTAATTACTTTGTGTACAATACAGTGTTCTTTCTATTCATACAAACCCTTGGGTTATAATAGTTAAACATGGCATTGCATTAAGATGGAAAACACAAAAACAGGTTTTAGGTACAACAAACATCTATAATAGAAGACTGGTATTACATTGGTAATCTGACACGAGTGTATATTGTTAAATTCAATATCCTACAAAAGAGGATGAATGCCTCAGAGGCAACAAAAGGGGTGGTTTTGAGGACCAGAAGTCACAAATATGACGGCCTCTCCAAGCAGCTGCATTTTTACAAGTTCTGTCGACATGGTTTCATTAACGTTTAGAAATAAAGGGCATGACATTCTTTAAATTCCACTTTTGTGGTAATCACAAACAATAGATCCTGCCAACACAGTGCTGTGTGGTCCTCCTGGCACCCATTGACATGATGACTATTCCCCACATGCTTCAAGGAGCCAAACAGCCGTGAGTCTAGCTCCCTGCTGATTGAGGAAAGAACCAGAATCAATTAGAATTGGCCATGTCAATCCTTGAGGTGTTGTCATCTGTGCATCCTTAGGCAGAAAGTGGATGTTTGAAATGCAGAGGATGTTGGGATTTCTGTGTCAGAGAAGAAGGTATGCAAGGACTAGGAATACAGATGATCTGGGATGGGTTAAAAAAAAAAATCCAAAGGTGAATAATAAAATAGTAGTCTCCCTGATTGTTACAAAAGAATAAACCTCTAGAGTGTTTTTTCAAACCATGGGTTAAGAAACCCTAAGGGATATTGAAGTTCATGTCGCTAATCATGACCAGCTTTTATTATTCCATATACATAGTTGTATTGATTTTTTTCCATTATGTTCATCTATACATGTAATATATAGGATATATTTTCCATATATATATAATGGGTATAAAGGGTAAGTTTGACAAAAAATATATTTCTCAATGTAACTGTACTCAAAAAAATTTGGAAACTTAGATCAATATAAGCCCCTCTCCACCCCTCAATTCCATTGTAGTAGTAACTAAAATTTCAATTTACTTTTGAAAAACAGGTGGCTTCTCTTGGGGGCATTGAATACTTAGATTTATCTTATGGCTACCACCTCCTTGATCAGTTGGGTACCTTGAAAATGTTTGCAGTTGGCTCCAAGGAGGAGACAAGAAAGAGAGAGGGCCAGGGCACACAGCTTCCCATATGCAGATCATGTGTCAATTAGGGATGAGCTTGTAATGTCACTTCCATATTCAAGGGACAGCACATCATTATTGCAGAGAATGAAGTCGACATTTTCCGGTTCAAATATACCAAGCATATAACTAGACAAAGAGAATACAAAAGAAAGGATAGGTTCCCTCTCCTGTTGAGAAATTGAAAATCTAATGAATGCAACAATTGCACTTGTGGTGTTAATAACAGGGGAGATAGGGATGTGAGACGAGCATTTGGAAAGAGCATCTCTGTCAGTCTAAAGATTTTATCTTTTTTTTTTTTTCCAAAACAGCCTCCTAAGCAAAAGACAATTATGGGGATGTGAGCCAATGGAGGATTTAGCTCATGTAGATTTGTTTGCAAATTTTGTATTTGTCATCTATGGATTTTGTCATCTGCAGCATTAGAAGATGTGTTTGTTGAAGAAGTTTTGATAAAATGCAGTTTAAAGCTTCCTCTATACTTAGCAGTCTCCCTGATCCTGCCCCCACCCAGCCACCCCTGTCCGGAAGGGGTGGGTTTTTTTTTTTTAAGGTGCATGGGCATTTTATTTTATATTTTTTGCATGGGCATTTTATTTATTTTTTTAATTTTTTAAATAAATTTATTTTTTATTGGTGTTCAATTTACCAATCCCGGGGCCAGGTGAGACAAGTGTTTCACTCATTGCTTTTGGACCTACTTCCATTTGCCAGTCACCTGATTGGTTGAACACCAGCCTTCACTGTCTTTCCAGAGTGACCTTGATCAGGTTGTAATATGTGGATTCCAAGTTTACAGGTGCAACAAAAACTAAAGATAAACTTACCTTGCGTTGGGAGACTGCTGTCAGCTTTGTAGAGCTGCCTCCTTCATAATGAGGGTTCTCATTTATATTCTTAGGCTCGCTCTTCAGAACTTGAAAGCTTTAATAACCCTGCAATCACTGCAGATGCTTATCAATGTGGGTTTATCTGTACTTATTAAAGGCATAGACAGTAAATATTTGCTATAAAATAGAGGATAAGCCCCTACTTATGAAAAATCTCAGCAACGAGAAAGTTCAAATAGTCAAATTAGTTTTTCTATGCTGGATACTAATGATAGTGAGGGCCAGACATTTCCAAACTGTAAAACAAAGCCTCGTTCACATTCAGTGCTTCATTCTATTTCTTTGAACATTAATGATTTATCCATGTAACTTTTGCAAAGAAAATACCAGTTAATTAAAATGCCCAAGTGATCAAAACAACCCAAATCCTAGAGAATCTGAAAAATGTAAGTGTATTCTATTGAAACAGAATATATTATTACATACATCTGAAAGCACTTAAATATGAAAATGCTGTGTAAATATAATCCCATTCTACTTAAGTTTTTAAGAATTATCATCACACTGATAATTAATGACAAAAATGGCTAGCATTTGTTGGCCACTTATCCTGTGCCGGGCTTCATATTGATTACCTCATTTAATGCAAACAATAATTCTATGAGCCAATTATTCTTATTTTCTTTAATTTTTACAGATAAGGAAACCGAGGTCTGGAAGGATTAATCCCAAGGCCTCTCAGCTTGTAAATGATGAGAACGGGGATTCACACTGGCCCCCGGCTACCTGCTGCCAAAGCCCAGGTGTGAACTTCCAGAACCCTAACCATGTCACATGCCTATGTGCATGAGATAAATATTTGGAACGTATTATTACTGTTATTTCTATCAGAGAAGGTCATATAATGAACCTGTCCCCTAATAAACATTGCCCGGACTCAAGTTAACAACTTTGCACCACAGGCATTTCATCTAATTCCTGTTACAGATTTTTATTATTTACTGAGCTCTTTGGAACACATCATTAACACCCTATCATTCCCTGTAAGGACCCCCCTTTGTATGTATCTTGGAAGAGTAGTTACAGGTTTCATAACTACAGGGTCATTGCTGCTCCTGACAAAGAGTATTGTTGTCATTCAATCCTCCGTTTTCTCTGATCTCTCTCTTTTTATGGTTGATTGGCTTGACTTGAGGTCAAAACAAATCTCGTACATTGTGTTGGGTTCTCTCTCCATTCATCTAGAAGAGCACCCCAATCGCTCTGGTAGGGTGTTGCAGAAACCAGCCCACTGTCCTGGAATGGGTCCCCATTTCAGATTTGTCTTACTGTCTCTAAGTGGTGTCATCCTCCTCGTCTGTCTCTATCCTCTCTATATTTTGAAGAGAGGATCCTCAAGCCTAAAGGATTAATTAAATTCACATTCAGTTTTTCATGGCAAGAAAGCTCCCCAGGACGCCAGTGTACTTCAGTATCGCATCATAGCAGAAGGCAAACTGTGCCTGGTTGTTCTATTTTCCGCCACTTGAAGCTGGATCATTGCTCTGGGAGTACTCCTACATTGTCAAGTTTCCATCAACCTTCTGTTAGACGTTTTAATAGCAATG
This sequence comes from Otocyon megalotis megalotis, assembly GCA_017311455.1. Classification (NCBI taxonomy): domain Eukaryota; kingdom Metazoa; phylum Chordata; class Mammalia; order Carnivora; family Canidae; genus Otocyon; species Otocyon megalotis. The sequence continues at coordinate 25,001 of JAEUCK010007791.1, forward strand.
CAGGTCACTGCCTGAGTCAATTAGCTCATTAGGCTTTACCGTCATCATTATCCATTTCCATCATTCTTTCCATATCTGCTAACTGGGATTTTCTAAAAACACTCCCCATCACCAGATAAGAATCTAATAGACTCCTGACCCCCGTGCTATTCATTTAAGACAGGCAGGATGAATGCTTTTTATCCTTCCCCATTAATTACCAGTTTCCTGAGTAATTGATGCCTTAATTACCTCTTAGTGGCAAATGAGGTGCTTCTTTTTTAAATTTTAGTTTTGGCTCTTTTTTTTTTTTTTTTTTTGCTATCATTATGAATTCGGTGTTTGTACATTCAGTGTGTTAGGTTGGCGCTTCCTTTAGTGGCCAATGGCTCTCTTGCTTTCTGAACCAGGTGTCCCAGGTTCCTTGGTTTCTTTTGTCCCCTTGAGAAATGGTGGACCTGAAATCTGCCATTTCTTGAGGAACCGTGGTTCCTTTTAGTCAAATGTGGCACTAAGCGTGGTCACTGCTACTGGGTCTCTCTGCTTCGAGGCCTTTTTGTAGTAAAAAAGCAAGGGAATGACTTTTTGAAATAAGTATATCATGTAACTCACCATATGCTCCGTGTGATCTCGTACCATCCGTGCCGTATTCTAAGCAGCATATTAGGAACAAGGTTAGGATTCCTCACACGTGACTTTCACATCAGACTTTTCAGGTCTTCTGATTTCCCACCTAGATTCATACTTCAAAGGGACTTTTTATTATTTTAAGAAGCAGTCAAGGATGAGAATTTAGCTTGTGATATCAATTAAACCTACAAATTTCCCACATACCATAACCTCTGCAGAGCTGGAGGTTTCCAAGATCCTCATCTATTTATATAAATAAAAATTTAAAAAATTTTGTGTTCCTTTAGATGTCAGACTTTGTTTGCATTAGAAAATCCTTTCTAGGGCACCTGGGTGGCTCAGGTGGTTAAGCATCTGACGCGTCATCTCAGTGCAGGTCTTCTCAGTGCAGGTCTTGAAAAGAAATTCATCTCTTGCCTTGGGTTTTAAGGAGACTGAGGCCTGGTCTCTGAGTTTTAGAAAACATGGTATGCCATAGTGTTTTATTCTTTATTTCAACCCAAGCAACTTTCCCAGCAGAGAGATGGTTGAGGCAAGGGCTTTGCCGTGCCCTCCGCTGACTTCAGGCTTTGCAAGAGCTTCATTTTGGTGCCACTGGAATGACCTTCAGGGTCCCTCTTTTTGTAATTCCTCATGGACAGGAAGCGCCAACAGTTATCAGTGACTGCAACCAACTTCTCCAGGACCCCGGACTGCCCTGGTCTGAGTTTCTTCAATTCTCCTTTCACAGAGGAGATACTAAGGAAAATATGCCACTTTAGAAACTATCCATGATTTCGACTGTGGGAAAAGCAAAGAGAAGTGGTGTCTGTTTTCTCTGTGAAAAACCACATGCAAATTCTAACATTTTACTCAACCATTTAAAGCATCTTTTAATTCCCCAACTGTTTATTGACTAGGATCTTTATTTCAGGGAACTGTGTGCCTTTGTCTTCAAATAATTAAGACTTTGATTTTTTAAAAAATCATGTAATTTATTTATTTATTTAAAGGTTTAATCTATTTATTCATGAGACACACAGAGACATAGGCAGAGAGACATAGGCAAAGGGAGGAGGAGGCTCCCTATGGGGAATCCGATGTGGGACTCAGTCCAGGACCCCAGGTCATGCCCTGAGCCGAAAGCAGATGCTCAACCACAGAGCCACCCGGGTCCCCCTTACTAATATAATTTAAAACAGAGCAAGAGGTAAACCTTCCTTGTTAGAAGGAAGCATTATAACCAGTTTCCTCGATCCCTTCAGAGAGTCAGATATAATTAGCTTGTATTGAAGTAAAATTGATTGCTTCTTTTTAATTTATGATTTTTTAGGGCAAAATGTAGGAAGTAATCAATATTCTGGACAGAGCTCCAGAGAGATTTTATAAGACTGACTTGTCAAATCCTCTGATGTGAATTGAAGAATTCTTTTTCTATTGTAGATGTTTCTCTAAAACTTAGCTGTAGGGGATCCCTGGGTGGCGCAGCGGTTTGGCGCCTGCCTTTGGCCCAGGGTGCCTGGAGCCCTGGGATCGAGTCCCACGTCGGGCTCCCGGTGCATGGAGCCTGCTTCTCCTTCTACCTATGTCTCTGCCTCTCTTTCTCTCTCTCTGTGACTATCATAAATAAATAAAAAATTAAAAAAAATAAAACTTAGCTGTATCATTCAGTGATATTTACTAAAGATTAAACTGTATTTTATCAAGAGTGTAACAAAGAACTAGTTTTGGCCAAGATAATTTGTGTTTTACCTTCCATGGTAACACACAATGCAAGTAGGACAATGAAATATAAAGAAGGAAACAAAAACTTCCCCAAATCTCTCCACCAGATAACTAGTTCTCAATAGAAAGAGTTCAGTTCTTTTCGCTAGAAACATAATTTCTTATTTAGTTAAGATCCACCATTATTCTATATCATTTATGAAATACTCTCTACATTCTTACCCGTCTGAATAATTGAGGCTCCTAATGAAAAATAACACTGTCAAAGTAGATGGAAAAAGGAGGTGTTTTACCATCCATTCTTGGTCCACAGTTTCCATGGAAACCTGACGGTTATGACAATAGAAGGGAATGATGACTGTTAACCGAAGATAAAATGATCACAGGATTAAATACTTAAGGTTGTACTCACAAGCACCAATGAATTAATATTTGAGCCATTTAAGTAGTAAAGAGAAAATGAAATACATAGTGGGTAAGAAAAAAAATAACAGGACTAATGTTGGCTCCGTCAAGTTTCCATTTGTGTGATTTGTGTCTCTGCCTTTAACAGTGAGGAGCTAAATATTGAAACAGCGTTTAATTAACAACATTCAATATAGAAAAAATCGAAAGCAAAAAGCAGTTAAGTCATCCGTGGTAAGGAATTTGAAAAAAAATAATCTTTTTTAAAAAAAGATTTTATTTATTTATTTATTTGAGAGAGCAAGCGAGCGAGCAGGAGTAGGGGAGCAGCAGACAGAGGGAGAAGTAGAAGCAAACTCCCCACTGAGCAGGGAGCCTGACCTGGGGCTCAATCCAGGACCCTGAGATCATGACCTGAGCTGAAGGCAGATGCTTAACCATCTGAGCCACCCAGATGCTCCCCACAAAATAATCTTTTTTTCCTCTGTAACAGTTTACAAACTGACAGCATTAAACCACAGTTTAAAAAAAAAAAATAACAGCAACAAAAACTATGGGTAATGATATTTTCATTTTTAAAATAAAATACGAGGAGATTTCCTATCCCAAACCATCAGCCACATGCATCAAGGTGGATAAAACAGGACCTCTTGCTCTCTGAGCTGATTAGTGTGACATAATTAAGGGGACCTTCCTTACAGTGACACTTGTGATGATTTCTTGCCGGTCTCTTCTACCTCAAGGGGAACTTAGGGAAAGGACCAGTTTAACGCTGAAGGTAAAGCTGTCAGAGACGTTTTGCCGAAATGAACGTGTAGATGGTTTTGTGATGACAGAGAAATAGATCACATCATTTGGTGAGCTGATATTTTTGACACAACTCTCAGGTCGATGACAAGAAAGGGGAGGTGAGTGCACCGTGGAATGGTGGTTAGTGCCTCTTACTTGTTTTCTCATCGGCTGAACTCTGTTCACAGGCTTTTGGGTTTCTTTCCTCCAAAGGCACCTAGCACCAAAATGAAGTCATTGCTTTTTAGCACAGCCACCTATTCGTGTATTTACTAATCAGAACGGTGTGCAACACTGAATGGACATAAAACACCATATCTTGGTGATACTGGCCTTAATAATTTGGCCGGTGAGTTAGGTTTTGTCCCCCAAAGTCACAGAATTGGAATCAGCTGAGGATCTAAGGCAATCTGAACTTCCTGTTCTTCTGATTTTCAACTCTGTAGATGTAGCAGCACTTGGTCAATGTGTGCTGGATCTAATTCTGTTACTGGAAGATTCTCACACACAAGTGTGTTTTTAAAAGCCCAGCCTTAAAATTAAAATTAAAAAATTAAATAAAATAAAATAAATAGAATAGAATAAAATAAATAGAATAGAATAAAATAAATAGAATAGAATAAAATAAATAGAATAGAATAAAATAGAATAGAATAAATAAAATAGAATAAAATAAAATAGAATAAAATAAAATAAAATAAAAGCCCAGCCTTTTTATTTACCACCTTTTGAAATTGAGCTACAGTGTTTTGATGTTTAGATTTTACTTTATTTTAGTGATCACTTAAGAGAAATACCTCTTGCTGATTTTAATTGCAGAAGACATGAATGACTATCAATTTTTTTATTTTAATTATGTTTTTGAATTAGTTACATAACCACAATGGAATCATCTAAATTAAAAATGGACAGTTACTCAAATATTTGTTAACAGTATAATATGTTCATACAGAGGCGTTGGGCATCTCCGGGGGTGGGGGGAAATATATATATATATATATATATATATATATATCCCCCCATTATTTTCCTGGTTCAAGTGAAAAATGAAAGAAAATGAAAATTTATCTCAATTAGTGATATATGTAACAGTTGATTAAACATGCAGCAAAAAGGATCATAGTCAGGTCTTGTCTCTTAACATCTCAATTACCTAAAGAACGCATTCAACAAATCTGTGTTTCAAGAACGTAGGTGCTATTCCCAAGGAGGCGTTCCAAACATTTGAGAGGAAAAGAACATGCAACGTGGAGTGAAGTGGAGAGGAAATTAATTAAAATAGAAATTAGAAAAGCAAGCTCCCCAGCCTGCACGGTTGCCATCAGAAACCCAGACATTTTCCAACAAGGAAAGATACTCATTTTGGTTTGATGAAAGCAGGCAGCTTGGGAGTTTCCCAAAGAGACTCTGGGGTGTTAGCTAGAAAGTCGGCTGTGAGCTCACAAAGGTCCTGCCACAGAAACAGGGCTGGAGGGACGCCCAGGTGGCTCAGTGGTTGAGCATCTGCCTGTAGCTCAGGTCGTGATCCCAGGGTCCTGGGATCGAGTCCTGCACCGGCGTCCCTGCAGGGAGCCTGTTTCTCCCCTCTGCCTGTGTCTCTGCTTCTCTCTCTGTCTCATGAATAAATAAATAAAATCTTAAATAAAAAAAAAAAAGAAACAGGGCTGGAAATACTGGGAGTTTGAGGAGCTCCATGAGAAGCAAGAGATAGTAAGACAAACAGAATGCTTGGGAAAGGATTTTCAAAGCATATTGTGTCCTTGAGTCAATATATTGCAACCTCTTGAACTACGTTGTTTTTATGGCAGTGGCATGTTGGATAAATCCACTCCATTTACGTGCTAATTATGGAACAGTCATTAAATAATAGAAAGTGCCCATAGCATTTCCTTCTGTAGCTTTAGCAAAGCTGCACCTCAAAGTCCGTGTTCATTTTAGATACTACTAATTATAACTCAGTGGTACTAGCAGAGGGAGGGGCTTGCTTGTACCACACTCCGTAGAAAGTGGTTAGGAAGACATTTAATATAATTCCCATTTTATAAATGAGGAAAGTGAAGGACAGAGGAGTTAGGTAACCTCCCCCGAGGCCCAGGCAAACAAGCACACCTGATCCGCAGTGTAAAGATGTCTGAGGCTCAGCGTAGTTCGTTACCAAAATGTAATTCTTCAGTTCAGAGATCAGGAATGTTGCTTATATTTCACCAACCGCTAGGAAACAGCTCCTGTAAATTTAATCCAGAACCCCAGAGTCTTTCCTCTGGAAAGATTTACACCCCTTTCCAGAGGGGTGTAAATTAAAATACTAGAGGACAATTTGGAAAGATTCTCCTTCAGTTGGCTTTTATTTTATTTTGCTTTGTTGGCTATTGTTGTTTTTTTTTCCCAAAACAAACAAACAAACAAACAAACAAACAAAAAACCTAAAAAACTAAAAAATAAAAAATAAAATAAATAAAAAGCTAAAAAACCTAACCAGCTTCTAAAATAATTCCTTTTTTGGGTATTCATGCTATCAGTTTCCTACATGGGAGATTATATGCATATAAACATGATGGATGCAAATGCTTTTTGATATGCTGAAAGTTTTATATTTTTAAAGATTTTTTTTTTTTAACTTGGGAGGTGGAGGGGAGAGAGGATGGGCAGGAGGAGGGGCAGAGGGAGAAGCAGACTCCCCACTAAGCAGAAAGCCCATCATGGGGCTTGATCCCAGGACCCTGCCGGGATCATGAGCTGAGCCCAAGGCAGATGTTTCACCAACTGAGCCACCCAGGCACCCCAATATGCTGAAATTTTTAAAAGGAGAGTTTACCATGATAATCATGATAAATTTACCAGTTGCATTAATATTTAATTTTGCTCGAACAGCTTAGGGAATATATAGTCAGTGATGTTGCAGTAGTGTTGCATGGTGATGGATGGTAGCTGCACTCGTGGTGAGCTCAGAATAACACATGGACATGTTAAATCAGTAATCTATACACCTGAATTATGCTCAAATTTTTAAAAATTTATATATAAAATCTCCATATATAAGTTTTCATAAATTATAATGACTTTGCTATGCAAATGGAGTGGCAAGTTGAAAGATCTGGTTTTTTGTTGGGAGTGAGGGTGGCCAGAATTTCTTGAGATGCAAGAGAAATACTTGGATATAGAAGAAATGTGAGCATCCACAGCGCCGAGGCTCCCCTGCAGTCCTTGCGTGACCAGGCAGCCAGATCCTGCAACACCTGGATCGAGGGCGCACAGGCGATGCCCACAGGCAGGGACGGTCCATGATCCCTGGTCCCCTCTGGATGAGAATGACACTCCCCGAAGCAGAAATAGGTTCTTCTGTTAATTAAAAAAGCCAAACCGTGCAGCCTATCCTCAGTGCATGGGAATTTAAAAGACCTAAAATTGGCCAACAATTTTTCATTTGGAACATTTTTAGAGATTGTTTCAGAAGCAAGAAAATATGCTACAGTATATAAACAAATAACTTACCTTAAACGTATGAGCTACGAATCCCCAAAGCTTTAAAATCAGTAACTTTTTAAAATACTAACTTTTAGGGGCACCTGGGTGGCTCAGCCAGTGAAACACCTGCCTTCGGCTCAGGTCATGACCCCAGGGTCCTGGGATCGAGTCCTGCATCGGGCTCCCAGCTCAGCGGGGTGTCTGCTTCTCCCTCTGTGTCCCAAGCTCCTGCACTCTCCCCCCCCCATCTCAAATAAATAAATAAATAAAATCTTAAATAAACAATTAGCATCCCTGGGTGGCTCAGCGGTTTTGTGCCTGCCTTTGGCCCAGGGTGCGATCCTGGAATCCCGCGTCCAGCTCCCGGCATGGAGCCTGCTTCTCCCTCTGCCTGTGTCTCTGCCCCTCTCTCTCTCTCTCTCTCTCTCTCTGTCTATAATCAATAAATAAATAAATAAATAAATAAATAAATCTTTTTTAAAATTAAAAATAAATAAATAAATAAATAAATAAATAAATAAATAGATTCCAAAATATTGAATTATACATAACTTTTGAAACTCCATGATTTTCTAAACATACGGATAATTTTTTTTTTCCTGTTCTTTGTCCAGAAATCCAGATACTTCTGCATGTATTTCTTTCTTTTTTTTTTCTTCTGCGTGTATTTCTAAGGAGAGTAAGCAGTCAGTGCTCGGCAGCTCTGAGCATTCTAAACCGAACCTAGGTTTTGTCAGATAATTTCTGGATGCGGAGCGATTGGCTGTCCTCTTGGGCACCGGGGAGGCACGCCTCCCACCTGGCAGGAGAGACGAGCCTGTGCTGGGCTCCAGCCGTAGGCCAGATAAAGATAAGCAGATACGTCAGCCTGGGACACGATCGCACCACATGATGTGACTGCTCATGGTTTCAGGGCACGTTTTGGTAGAGCCTGAATGGAGTTAACAGAAGAGCAGTATTTCTATGGGACTAGTGCTGTGTGTTAGTAAAGGCCGGAGAGGAGGCCTCGCTCGGTGAATGGAGCCCCTGGAAACGAGTCACGACCCTGAGCTTGGCCCTCAGGTGTTTATCCTGGCTGCTTCACTTGCTAAGTCACAGTCCACCTGGTCGGTCCGCGTGAAAGGGTTGCCCAGGTGCCCCAGTGCCAGGGCGGTCACACCGCCTCGGTATCCAATCATCCCCGAAGGTAAGAGGCGGGAGAGAGACCTTCCAGTCCCACTCGTTCGTTTTACAGAGAAGGAAACCCTTAGTTGTTCTACAGACGTGGACCGAAGTCCTTTTTAAAGCTCAGCTTCATGGAGACTCATGAAATATGGCTTTTGAACATCACTGCGCCCACAGATGAAATATTGAACTGGTACAAAAGCTGCTCCCTGCTGGCAACGGGTACTCTGGGATGCTTAATGTACCTTTCCCGGTCACTGGGGCATCGTTCAGAGCAGTGGAGGCGCTGATTCACCGCGCGGTACCCGCGCGACTGGCTCCCTGCGAGAACACGACATTGTTTTATCACTCATTTCAGTGAATCTTTGAGATTGATTCTACTCACACAACTCTGACACTAAAAAGCAAACACAATGTCATAAATATTCAAACAGTTTATTACATTTTTTTTGTCTTTGTATGACTCAGCCCCTTTATCATTTTTTTTTCCCCCAGATAGATACACATTAAACCTTGAACATCTGTAGTATACAGTTTGGAGATAATAAATTTGAAAATTGCATCTCTTAAGGGTATAATTACTTGACTAAATTGGTATGCCGTTTGATAAATATTTGCTCTGTGAAAAGAAATCATTTGTTCGGGAGCTTCATTGGTGACTGGTATACGCTGTTTTTATGACTTCGCATCCTGAGCGCGAGCCAGAGGAATTGTGTTTACACTGGCACACGGTGTAATCTACCCGAACAGAAAGGAAAATAATAATTTTAGAATGTCTGAGAGTGAGTTCGGGAAGGAAGAAACAATGAGCAAACAGAACCAAGAAAATCTATAATCATTAGAGTCATAATAAAAGTAGTAACGACGCAGTATTCATTTCCTGTGGCAAATGTAACAAAATACCACCAACCGTGCAGCTTAGAGCAGGCAAGTGTGTTTTCTCACGGGTCGGGAATCTTGAAGGCCAAAGTCAGTGTCGCGAGACCCAGCCCGGGGGTTGGCGGAGCCACGCTCCCACCACGAGCTCCTGGAGGGGGTCCGTCCCGTGCCTCCCCCAGATCCTGGCGGCTGCTGGCATTCCTTGGTTCATGGCCACATCCCTCCAGGGTCGGCCTGCATCCCCATGTCCCATCTGGTGTCGGCGTGACAGCTCACGCCACATGCCTCTTAGGAGGTTACTGGTGATGGCCTTTAGGGTCTCCGACGTGATCCAGGATGACCTGCCCGTCACAGGGCCCCTCCTATAAACCATGACTCTGAAGACTCTACTTCCATATCAGGTTATGTTCCCTGGTTCCCGGGTTTGGGATCGGGTATCTTTGGGGGACCACGTCGGAGCCTGCCACCGAGAGGAGTCAGCTGGCGGAGTTAGCGTAGGACAGCCACGTCTCCCTTTAGGACCGTAGAGCGCGTGGCTGTGGACGTGCCCTGAATGGCATCTGGGAGGGAGGAGCTGGATTCCATCCATCCTCACTCTCTGCTTCCCTTCTGACCCTCACCAATCCCTGCCTCGATGCAGAGAGGGGCGACCACACTCTGCGAAGTTTGCGCGGGCCATCTCCTGCCCCCAAACATACCATGCCGACTGAGGCATTAATTTGTAGGCTCCCGAGTGCCCCTCACGCTCCTAGCATGAAGATTCTCCTTGTTCTCACAGAGAGAAAATACTAGAAATCGGTAGACTCTACTCGAAAAGTCAGATTGGTCTTGCACCCAAAACTTAATGCCTGGCGCATGTGCTAAGCAGATCCCCTACCACGAGTTCCCTCCGGTTGGATAGTCCAAAAGGCCACTGAGCCGGGCGCTCCGCATGCCCTGGGGATGACTGTTAGTTTTTGATTTCGGAGGAAATTCAGAAGGACTGAACGGACGGACTGTGTTCCCGTGGAAATTCGCTGCAGAGCTGTGCACGGCGAGAGCTGGTGCTGCCCTACACACGTGGTTCACACCTAGGGCCTCATGGCCACAGAAGGAGAGAGGAACTACCCACCTGCTCTTGGAGCCCCCAGACCAGAGCCTCATCCCTAGCATTACCCCAGGTCCCCAGTACAGCCCCACCTCTCTCTACACAGGTGTCCCTCACCTGCGCAGGGGTGCGGTGTCCCAGGCCCTGACTGTCCCTCCTCTAGTCCCTCGCCCACACTATCTACATCTGCAGAGCTAGTCTTGTGGGTTCATTTCATTTTAGGGGGTGACGTTCATATAGGTGAACCCTATGCCGGGAACTATTACCTGTGGAACCGTTGCCAATTCTCGCTCTCACGTGGATGAAGAAACTGTGTCAAACCCATGAGACCACAAAGGAGTGCCTCTGGATTCATGAGGATGGTTTTCCAAAGTAGATGAGAGGAGACACTTGGCTTGTGCCAGGCACTGATGAAAGCCTGTGGCTTGTTCTTTCATGTCATCCTGGATGGCCTCCTGGGAAGCTCAGCGACGGGCCGCAGGGGGCCACACCCCCTCCCCCCAGAACCCATCCCTGTAACCCCAGCACATTGTCTCCCGAGCCTTGTGTGGAATTTGGGCACAGCGTTGGCTTTACCCTGGAAAAAGGCAGAGGAGCCTGGATCGTGAAGGCCTCCCTGGGCCTGCTACACGTGGAAGACCCTCAAGAAAGTAATCGCTCCCCTTTACAACTGCATCTGAATCCTCCTCACTTTGTAGGATTTTTTTTTTTTAAGATTTTATTTATTTATTTGAAAGAGAAAAAGAGAGAAGAGAAGAGCACGAGCAAGGGGCAGGTGAGAGGGAGAGGCAGACTCCCTGCTGACCAGGGAGCCCGACGCAGGACTCAATCCCAGGACCCTGAGATCATGACCTGATCCGAGGGTGGACGCTTCACCTGCTGAGCCCCCCAGGCGTCCCTCACTTAGTGGCTTTTAACCAAGGGTCGTGAAATGTGTAAACAGATATTTTAGGTCGTGTCGTAACTTAAAAGCAATAACAAGACCTCCACAGTCCAACTGTGAACAGCATGAGGGACTGCTCTCCATTGTGTTTGTCCCAAGAATGTGTCAGGGTCAAGGGCTCCCCGGGAAAGCCCACGGCCTCACGCATCTGCAAATCGAGCCAGCTGACGTCATCTTGCTTTTGTCATTACCACATCCACCCTGAGCCACCGAAGCAGATTCACCCCCACTCGGAACCAGCCCAGGACATCAGGGCTCTGCGAACGTCCTACTGGGGGTTCCAAGTAGCACCATCCCCATCGATGCAAGGGACATGGTAGCAAGATGGTGGGCAAGGCCAAGCCAAGCAAATTGGCAAAACAATCCTGCCGTACAGTCACCGGTTGAGAATTATTAACTATTTTTACGCCCGTGGCAGCTGGTTTTTAATGCATTTAATGTATAATGTGCAAACCCTACATAATTTATGGTTTCTGTGTGGCTACGTCATACCGAAACCCAACCAGAGCCAAAATCACTGACCTCACTTCAAACCGTACCTGATGTGACTTTTTCATTATTTAGAGATCTTTAAAAGTTCACATAAGAAAGTTTGTGGTTTTGTTTTCATTATTTTAAAAAGATTTTTAGTTAATTGATTCATGAGAGACACAGAGAGAGAGGCAGAGACACAGGCAGAGGGAGAAGCAGGCCCCATGTAGGACTCGATCCCAGGACCCCGGGATCATGCCCTGAGCCGAGGGCAGGTGCTCAACCACTGAGCCACCTGGATGCCCCTCGTTTCCTTTTTTAATTTTTAGCAATATAGAAAATATGCTCGAGAGAGAGAGAGAGTTAATTCAGAAGTTTTCTAACTACCATTGCATGGGGGGAAGTTAATTAAAGAAAAACTTTTATTGACCGGATGCCATTAATCTTCTCTTATCAAATGCGATCTCGCACTGGAGCGGAAGTGCACGGACCTTTTCCGTAAAGGACTTGTGGGTCAGTATTTTGGTCTCTCTGTAGGGCCTCGGCTCTGCTGCGGTCACACGTAAGCGGGCGCAGACTGTCCCTAAGCAAATGAAAATGCCGATATTCCAGCAGAACGTCATTTATGGGGGCCTGACACCCACAGTTCGCATCATGTTCGCGTGTCACAAAATGGTATTTCCTACATCTTTCACTGGCATCCGATTTCCTCTCCCCGACCCCACACCCACACCCCACACCCCAAATCCATCAGCAGATACATGTCTGTGTGCTAGAACCCCTGCGCCCTGCTAGCACCTGTTCCCCAGGGCCATCTCCCAAACGACCGCAAGCGCCCCCGGGACCTCCCCAGCTCCCTCCTCTCCCCAGCCACCTAGTTCCGGCAAAGGTCTTGAGAACCACTTTCAGGCCAGGAATCCGATGATGTCATGCACGCCTGCTGCGATTTTGGGTGAGTTAGCTAAGCACTTGAGACTCAATGTCCTCCTCTGTGGACAGAGCAGCTATCCGTGGCTCGTGGTTTGATGTGAGCAACCCTTGACTGATGGTCCCGGGTAAGGAGCCACAACCACCGCTGTCCCTCTCATTGCCACTCCCCCCAAACGGGCTGCCATTAAAATAAAACCCAAGTGCCTTGCCTCTTGGGCCTCGGGTGGCCTCCCTGATGCCCCCAGCCTCCCTGCCTCCTCCCAGCCTCCTTGCCTCCTCTGGCCTTCCTGCCTCCCTGCCTCCTCCCACCTCCCTGCCCCCCCTAGGCCTCCCTGCCTCCCCACCCCCGGCCTCCCTGTCTCTTCCCCCTGGCCTCTATGTCCCCCTGGCCTCCCTGACACCCCCCCCACCTCTCCCCCACCTCCCTGCATCTCCCCGGCCTCCCTGCCTCCCCCCAGCCCCCAGCCTCCCTGCCTTCTCCCAGCCTCCTCCAGTCCCCTGGCTTCCCCTGTCTCCCCCAGCCTCCATGCCTCCCCCCAGCCTCCCTATCTCCCCCACCTCCCTGCCTCCTCCCCGCCTCCCTGCCTCCCACCCAGCCTCCTTGTCTCCCTGGCCTCCCTGTCTCCCTCCAGTCTCCCTGCCTCCCTGACCTCCCTGCCCCCCAGGCCTCCCTGCCTCACCCCCACCTCCCTGCCTCCACCCCTCCAGCCTCCCTGTCACCTCCTCCTAGTCTCCATGTGCCCCGGCCTCCTGACTCACCCCTACCTCCCTGCTGCCTCCTGCCTCCCTCCAACCTCCATGTCCTCCCAGCCTCCCTCCAGCTTCCATTCACCCCTGGCCTCCATGCCCTCCCGGCCTCCTGGCCTCCCTGCCTCCTCCTCCCTGGGCCTCCCTGCCTCCCCCTCAGCCTCCCTATCTCCTCCCCCTGGTCTCCCATGCCCCCAGCCTCCCTGCCTCCTCCCAGCCTCCCTGCTTTCTCCGGTCCCCTGGCCTCCCTGTCTCCCCCTGGCCTCCCTGACCTCCCTGCCCACCCCAGGCCTCCCTGCCTCACCCCCCAGCCTCCATGCCTCCCCCCAGCCTCCTTGCCCCTCCGGGGCCTCCCTGCCTCCTGCCGGCCTCCCTGTCTCCTCCTCCTAGCCTCCATGTGCCCCCGGCCTCCCTGCCTCCCTCCAACCTCCATGTCCTCCCAGCCTCCCTGCCTCCCTCCAGCCTCTTCATTCACCCCTGGCCTCCATGCCCTCCCCAGCCTCCCTGCCTCCCTCTGGCCTCCATTCCCCCCCTAGCCTCCATACACCTCCCCACCTCCCTGGCCTCCCTGCCTTCCCCAGCTCGCCGCAGCTCTGAAGCAGAGTGTTATCCCTCAGCCAGGCCCCCCTCGTCTGTTTCCCCGAGCACGTGGGGCTCCCCAGGATCCTCAGCGTCTCCCCACTGCTCTTCTGAGAACTGGCTTCTCAGCTTAAACATTGCTTCCTCAGAGAAGCCTTCCCTGACCAACCATTCCCCACAAACTCATACCCCGTTTGGCCATAGACGTCCGTCTGCTTATTTCCTTATCCTAATCTCCATGGCGGACAGTTTGTTCACGAGTTCATTCAGTTCCCTCATCCCCACTAGCCTGTGGCCTCCATGGCCCCGTGCAAGCGTGGCCTTCATCCACGAGCCACGAATGAAGCAAAGGGAAGTTCAGAGCCACCTGCTGATTGTGTGGAATTCTGCTGCATGTGTGTCGCCCCAGCGGGGTCTGGATTCACGGTCCCCGGGCGAGGCATTCTTCTGTCCTTCTTTCGGCAGACAGCTGCGCGACCTTCCTTCTGAGCGAGACAGCACAGGAAACCTTGCCTTGGCGAGGGCGTTTAAAGACTTTATGACCATTGTCTAAATTGTCACTTAAAATATATGTCAGGGGCACCTGGGTGGCTCAGCGGGTGAGGCATCTGCCTTCCCCTCGGGTCATGATCTCAGGGTCCCGGGATCGAACCCCGAGTCGGGTCCCTGCCCAGCAGGGAGTCTGCTGCTCCCTCTCTCCACTCATGTCCGTGCTCTTTCTGTCTCTGTCTCCCTCAAATAAATAAATAAAATCTTAAAAAATAAATAAATAAAATAAAATAAAATAAAATAAAATAAAATAAAATAAAATAAAATAAAATAAAATAAAATAAAATAAAAAAGACATGTCAGAAAAAAAATCTAGCAACAAGTCCACACATCGCTGCCTGCAGGCTGGTGTGGCGATCTCGTCTTCCTCGAGTCCTTTGCCCCTGGGAGCGCGGGTCTCCGTGGCACCGTCGGCTGCTCGACAAACATTCACCGCGTGTGGCCCGGTCGCTGTGCCGAGAACCCCAGTGTCGGTCGGACTTGTGTTTCCTGCTACGCTTTAAAGAGAAAGAAGCAGCTGTCCCCAAAATAAGTCATTGGAGATTCTGTGTCTTGAGATTCGCAGATCGTGGGTTGGGGTGGGCGTGTGCGGACGGCGCCGTCTGGACAGCGGCCCCTGGAGGAACTGACACAGACGTTGAGAAACATGCACGGTCTTGGGGTCTTTGGGTCTTGGGGTCTTTGGGTCTCCTCTGCTCAGTGTGCTCAGTAAGGCTGGGAGGGGCACAGACGTGTCTTAGGGAAGACAAGACCTTCCATACTGTTTGTCCGAAGGAAAGCATTTCTGTGCATCAGAGGTGACATCTCCATCACCCGAGGACCCAGCACACTCAGATACATCTGCCATTCAGAGAACAGTGGTTTTACATACAAGACATAGACTTTTACACGGAAAGCAAAGAAGGTTTTGAGTTTCAAGTACCCAGGTATTAATTCAACCTCTGCTGTGAGCCCGACGTTATGTAAGACACGATGACGCGCGAGAGTGGCCCAGAACCCCCCTGAATTCTCTTCTGGTGACCCGTCGTCGTAGCCTTTTCTTTCTGTTTTTGTTGCATTTCTGGTTGGGGGGAGGGGAGCAAAACGTCCTGACATTTCATGGTTTTCAGGGCAGGGTTGACCGCAAACAAAATTAGCAAGACCTCCGTCGTCATCTGTGTCTGTGGTTTCATAAACAGTCTGTTCTGGGCTTTGGATCTGTCCAGCCAAATGTTGTCCCTTCTTTGCAAAAAACACTCCTCGACTCACAGGATCGGTGCAAGTCTTAGCTGCGTTTTTGTGAAGATGGGGGGGGAAAGTCTGCCTAGGGAAACGTCTATTTTAATGCGGCAGCCGCGCGTGTATGAAATCTTAGGGGGAGCCAGTTCTTAGGGGGAGATGGGCACAGGCTGGCTCATCAGGTTCTTCCTCGTGGGATGGGGTGGCCACGGGGCCCAGCTAGGCCTTGTATGGCCGTCTGGTTTCCAGGCGCAGAGCTCTCCGCACAGGGAAGGGGTGGACACCCTGACTTGTCCAAGCAGAGGCCACGGAGTAGAGGCAGGTCCTCTGGAAGGTTCAACCTCCGTGTGAATGTTACATGCCTCAGTTATTTAAAAAAAACAAAAAAAAGAACAACAAAAAAAAATGACTAAAGATACACTCAAACCCCTGGTGCTCACCTATAACGCTCTCCAGATGTTTTAAAAAGGAAAAATAAAAATGTATCTCATACGTTCACAAGAAATGGCTTTTCAGAAAATAGATTTGCATGTTTCGGAAAGAGAATAACAAAGGACAAGGATCAAGGCATGGATTGAATTTGGTGCCCACCTGAGATCCGTATGGAACCAGCCCCTTCAGCTCGAAGCCCCATAGGCAGAGGGCACGGTCCTGTGTGTAGACCCCCTCAGTCCCGTGAGGGTTCCCATGCTGGGAGGCTCACAGCACCCCGCTGGCCTCCCCAAGCCCTGGTCTGCAAACGAGTGTGGCTGTGCACACAGCTGACATCCCAGGGCCCCAAGTGCTGGAGGGGCGTTGAGGAGGTCAGCACCCTGCTGGGGGGAAAGTGATGGGAGAGACCCTAGTGCCACCCCCCACCCCTCCTCCTTCACAGCAAACCCTGTAGGGGCAGGTGTAATGGTAAACATCAGGCCAGGGTGGTTTACAGGCACAAACTTTGAAATTATGTGGAGGGGGAGGTCTGGGGAGTCCCCGGCTTTCCCTAACACCCCATTTGTTCGCCTACGAGACTGAGCTCACACACACACACCCTCGGGGTTGGGGGCAAGATTAAGAGAGCGTGTCCGTGAAGCGCTCTGTGTAGCAGCCGTGCATGCAGTTAAGTGTGACAAATGTTAGAAATTATTTTCATTGGCTACACAACAGCAACTATAGACAGAGAAAGTAAAAGTCCTTTTAATCCTCAAAAAAGAGTTCTAAGGTGACCCCGACCCTCGAGAAACACCCCGTGTTTGGGCAGCCGGGCCTCTAGTCCCACGTGCTCCAGGAGGTCCATTCTGAGGTCAGCAGGGAGCCTGGGAGCAGGTGCCTAGGAGGCCTTTCGCTGGGGGAACCGTCCCAACTGGCAAAGCAGAATGGTTTGTACCCGCTGGGGTCGTTCTGGGTATCATTGTGCTTACTAGTCATAGGATCTCGCGTGTCTGGGGGCGTTTCTGCTTTCTTGGGTATGATTTTTATGCGAAAAGGTTGATATCCTAAACAGTCCGGAGAGAGCACTTTCTAGAAGGCCACGGCCCTCGATGCAGGGTCTGATCCTGAAGCCGAGCCCCGGGAGCGGGTGGTCCCACGGGGCAGGGCCCACGGGCTCCTGGGCGGCCGGGGAGGCAGAGGAGGACGCAGGCCTGGCCCGGGCCTCGCTCCGGGCACGAATTCACGCACCAGAGCCACAAACCGAGCTGCGGGAAATCTTCAATCGTGAATTTGGGCAGATGGCCTTACAGTACGAGATTGGTTCGAGGGAATTAGTTAATTTTTTTTAAAGGTTTTATTTATTCATAGAGACCCAGAGAGAGAGAGGCGGAGACTCAGGCAGAGGGAGAA
The DNA here is from genome assembly GCA_017311455.1 of Otocyon megalotis megalotis. Taxonomy (NCBI): domain Eukaryota; kingdom Metazoa; phylum Chordata; class Mammalia; order Carnivora; family Canidae; genus Otocyon; species Otocyon megalotis. The sequence goes on from JAEUCK010007791.1 coordinate 42,361, forward strand.
GCAGGCTCCCCGATGCGAGACTCGATCCCAGGACCCCGGGGGTCATGGCCTGGGCTGAAGGTGGTGCTAACCCGCTGAGTCCCCCGGGGCTGCCCAAGTTCAAGGGAATTAAAGAATATATTGAAATAGGTTTTTGTAACACAACTGGTGCTCACGGTCTCCCTGAGAATAGCAGCAGCCGCACAAGGAGGCAGACGACAAGGTGCATGACAATAGCTGGGGACCCAAAAGCTACCCCACCGCTGGGGGGATTGAGCATCTTCGGGGTGCACCGTGTGCGGGAAAGAATCCCGAAGCTAGAAGCCTCAGCTTTTAGGCAAACCTTGTGCATCTGCGTCCTCTGGTGGCCGTTTGGAGAGTTGAGCTGTCCTGGAGTTCAGGCTCCCGCAGTGGCAGAGAACAAGCAGGCCCCAAGGCAGCTTAGGAAGGAAAGGACCCCCTCTGCCCACCCCCCCCAAAAAAAAGGGAAGGAAGGGGCCTGTACCTCCTCGAGCCTGAGGGTCTTCCCTGCAGCCTCAGCCTGTCACGGGCAGAAAAGAGCCAGCTGACTTTGGAGATTCAGCAGGCTGCGTCTAAGAATGCGAAAGAACCTTTGGTTTGGAAGCCTAGCCAGTCATGGGTCATTCTGGAATGTCTGTTGGCAAACCCTATTTTTTTTTTTTTTTTTTTTTTAGTTTTTACAAGTAGCCTTTTTTTATTTTTATTTTTATTTTCATTTTCATTTTTATTTTTATTTATTGGAGTTCAATTTGCCAACATTTAGCATAACACCCAGTGCTCATCCTGCCCAGTGCCCCCCTCAGTGCCCATCACCCGGTCACCCCAAACCCCCGCCCACCTCCCCTTCTACCACCCCTTGTTCATTTCCCAGAGTTAGGGGTCTTCTAACATGGCCTTGCCAGGCTCAGGTTGGACACCTGGATTTCGGTCCTGCCAGAAGGGCTCGTAAAGGAGACCCAGATGACCCAGCTTCAGAGGCTGCGAGAGCTAGAGCCCTAGCAGACAGGCTCCTGGGGGGCCTGGGAGCATTGGGGGAACCAGCCACCAAAACGCCCGGGAAATAACGACGCTGCTATTTCACATGGATTTTTTTTTTTTTTTTCAAAATCCTTGAAATCAAACTGGGCTGGCAGAGAGTGGAGGAGCATTGCTATGAAGTTTTCATGCAACGGTCCTAGGTGGATAAAACAGCCACATTAGAAAAACATCTGTTTATGGAGATTGAGATTGTCTCTTGTGACCTCTTTACCTTTCTGCATTAGTTTAGCCCCAGAATTAGGTGCGATTCATAAAGCCCGGTCGGCCGAGCACCTCACATGGGTTTTTATTCCTACTTCAAATGTGGCTGCAATTGGATACGCGGTTCTGAGGCCACTTCCTCCACGGCCCCTGGAGAGAACTGCGCCCTGGGCCTCTCTGTGATGGTAGATGTGATATTATTTTCAGATCATTTTGCAGTCCCCCGGAGAAGCAATGCTCACGAGGTCTCTACACGTTCAGTATAGTTTCATTTAAACCCAGTGACTCTGTAAGTCATTACGCAAACCCTTCTAGAAACCCTTCAGCCTTTCGCACATGGAGGCTTGCTTTTTCTGGGCAGACAATTCCTTTTAACAAGTGAGTTCAGATGCTGCACCAAAGTGAATTTAATAGCCTGGAGATCCTGTTTCACTTTCTGAGTGAACAGATCCTATAAATTGCATTCTGTGTGCCATTCCACTTCCTGTCCTCAGCGACGGGGATGCAGAAAAACAGCTGGTGTGTGGGAACCGCTCAGAGCCTGGTTTCTCAAACCACAGGTCATGGAAGGGTGGTTATGTAGGCTCTGTTTCTCTTTCTTCCAAAATAGTACCCAAGGCTCTTCTGACCCCACGTCCTTCCACCTCTGAATCGTCAGCCTACTGGGGAGTAAGTTTATCCCACTTCCTTTTGTTGTATTTATTTTTAACTGGAGAGGGATAAATTTGCATCCTGGGAGAGGCTAGAGTTCTCTCAAGGGACCTGCTAGGTGAAATTATGTATTTTTAAAAATGTATTTATGTAATTACGTTTATCACATTTGTGACATTCACATTTGCATCAGTGATATACAAATCTATGTAAATTCATTTGATATGAAATGTTATGTTAATTTTAAGTATATACACATATACATTCATATATATGTGTGTGTGTGTATATAAATCTGAATTCTCTTGGCTAGGAGGTTGGCATCCATTGAGTCTCATCGTCTAGGGCCTACAGCAAACCACATCACTCTGATTTTTTGTTTTATTTTAACTTATTTTATTTTATTTTATTTTATTTTAACCCTCCCCCCAAATGGTATATAGAGAGATTTAGTCACTCAGTATGGATTAATAGAAATAGGCAGGCATTTACCTAGGTGTACAATGGCTCAAACACCAGGAATTAATAAACATGCTTCCCGTGATACCAGATGGAACAAGGTGGAAATGCGTTCTAACCTTCTAGTGCCAGCTCTTCTTGTCGGCTTGAGGCGATGGATACACAGGTGCCGCCTGGGAAGTACACCTGGCCTGTCAGCCTCATGGACGGCACCAAACCCATCACAAGGGCTGTTTCTGTCATGACCACCCTGCAGGGTCTTCTCTTCCTCTTTGACTGTGTAGTTGCAATTTGCGTGAACAGAATGCTACTCTGCCTCTTGTTTCAATGGTTTTCTTTAAGAAATTCATGGTTTTAAAAAAATAAGTTGTTTTTCATAAGAACGGGATGAACTAGGGATACTTAACAGCTGGCCCCCATCAGATGGCCCGCTCTTTCCCCTGGCGTGGAGATCACAAGCACGGGCTGTGGAGAAATACCAAACCCAAGTAGTTCTCATTAAAAAAAAAAAAAAAAAAAAAAAAGACAAGACAGCAGAAAGATCACGCAGGAATTATTAGATGTTTTTTAGGCTTCCAATTTCCTGGTTCGTTTTAGTTTGATTTTGTCTCTAGAGTTTGGGTTTGTTTTGTTTTGCTTTGTTGTGCTCTAAGGTGTGCTCTGGTCTAATTCCTTTTTGACCGAGCACGGAATACTCAAGTGTGTGAATAATTGCAATACAAAATCTTGGGTCTTTACCTAAATACAAATCTTAACTTCCAAGCAACCTTCTTCTTTTGTATTTTATAATTCTACACGCATTAGTCTTGAAAATACTTGCCTTGTAACAATAGATGATGTCTCTGGATTCTTGAATTGTAAAAATTGAAGAGATTGGGATGCTTTTTCAGGGTATATTTCTCTTTGGCCCTTTCTAAGTAGTTGAAGAGAAAAGAGGCCATTCTCACTTTCAGGTCTTTCCACGAAATTCAGGTGATCTCTAAGAGTATTAACATTAATTAATATTTTAAAGCAAGCTTTTTAACCAAAATATAGTTTAATGCTAAGAATTCTATTTCCCACAAGCCTCTTGAGCAAAGTATAAGAGATAATATTACCTGCCTGTATTCAGCAACAATAAAAATGCAGCAGAAGTCAGGGAAGCTGTGCCTAAAAGGCAAATGATTGCATTATCTATTTAAAAATGAAGCAGAAAAGGAAAAAGAAGGAAAGAAGCATGTCCTCTTACGGGATTTTGTTTCCATGGTGAGCTTTTCTGTAAGGAATACTTCCTGTGTTCACATTGGGAGTAAGCAGCTCATCAAATGTTGACATATTCGTGTGAATAGATGTTAAGCGTGGAGGCTTTAATTAGCCATGTGCAACACATTTGCAAGCTTACGAGAATTGGAAAAGTCATGGGAAAATAAAATAAAGAAATTAACTGAAAAGAATGACAGTGATTTGGACAATTAGGAAATGTAATTAGACAGTATTTTCTTTAAGATTACAAACTGCCTGCATGAGCCTTTAATAGTCCTTCGAGTTTAAAATGCCCTGACTGATAATCTAGAGTAGGACCAGGCATGACCAATGAGGTAGGAGATAAATGTTAATAACAAATAATCCCAACATCTTATTTTCATCTCTGCTTGTTACCCTCTCCCAGGTAGCTTTTTTCCAGGGTTGCTAACCAACCACACCACAGACTGATTTTCCCCACTGCCTACCAGTGAGCAGCTTAGAGTCTTCTAGGACCTGTTAGAGGAAAGGAAATGGAGCTGAGAGGAACCCAAATAACGCCCTCACTGGCTAATGGGGTGTTGAGTAACCAAGAATTGGCAGAAAAACACCTTCTTATTTGTTATTTTTTGTTGGTGGTGTTCACCCAAGTGACTTTATACATGAATACTCAGGACCCAAGGAAGTTGCTGCTTCTGACCCTCGTTACTGTGAACTACTGGGCGTATTTATGACCTTCCGAGAGCAAACAATACCATGTGTCTTAAAATCTTGCAAGTTAAAGGGGGAAGGAGAGGAAAAAAAAAAACAAGATAAACATGTATTTCCTATTCATTTTTCTGAAATAATTTAGTACATTCCCTTGGAGAAAAAGAAAGGTTAAAAGTTGGAAGGTCATCTTTAAGTCCTATGTCCCCAGATCACATGTTGGTATAAACAAATTAGCAGAACAAACACCAATTTCCTGGGATCCCTTCCAGGAACCAGATAAAAAAAAAAAAGTGACATTTGTTCCTCCAAACTGCAGAACACAGTCCAGAAGCCTGGGTCTCGTGTTCAGGGTCTTTGAGCATGTGGTCCTCAGCCAGTCCAGCTACATTGCTGGGCCAGTTGTTTCCTGAGTGTTTTTTTAGTGGTTTTTGGAAGGCAGATGTCGTCCTCAAGCTGTCATAGATTCCACTCTGCGAGCTGTCTGCATTTTATTTACACCTTTTTTTTTTTAGCTCTTTTTCTGATTCAGCTTTATAGCCAGTCACCTACACTGCTTCCCATTGCTGCATGAACCACATAGTATCCATATGAACACCCTCCTTTCTCCCAAACTTTGCCTTGTGTCTAGTCTACCCTAGAGTAGGGCATCAACTGTTGATTGAACAGAATTAGCCTCTCATATCCAGAGCCTTGTGTATTATGACCACAGAACCCAACCTGAACCTAGGATACTGATCCCATTGTATTGAAATCTGTCACATGAGTTATTTACAACCGACACCCCCATAATTACCTCCTAAAGCAAACGTGGGCATACACTCAGTGAGTGCAGAGGTGCCACATGAATGACTCATGGAGACCACCTCTTCTCTGCAGGCACTGGCTTGAATTACCTCTCTCTCCCTGAAGATGAATATTTTGCAGAATGAGAAGGCGAGAGAGAGTTGAGACTGGTTTCAGGGTTATGAGAACTATTGACACATTTCCATTAATTAGCTATTTGTCAGGGGTATCATTATTTTCCCTTATCAGGAGCAAATGCCACCTCTCTGTGTGGCGTGCAAGGCCCTCTGTGAGCTGGTGCACAAACTACTTATTTTCATTGCCACCTTCATATGAAGTTTAACCACCTGCTTTCCTAGTTCTGTGGACATGGGATCCTTTCACTTTTCTCCATAAAATGCTTCCCCAACCATTCTTGGAATGCACTTCTTCCTTGGTCCAATGGCCAAATCCCCAACGATTCCTTTTTTGTTTGTTTGAACTATACCTTTTTTTTAAATAATAAATTTATTTTTTATTGGTGTTCAATTTGCCAACATACAGAATAACACCCAGTGCTCATCCCGCCAAGTGCCCCCCTCAGTGCTCGTCACCCACTCACCCCACCTCCTGCCCTCCTCCCCTTCCACCACCCCTAGTTCGTTTCCCAGAGTTAGGAGTCTTCATGTTCTGTCTCCCTTTCTGATATTTCCTACCCATTTCTCCTCCCTTCCCCTTTATTCCCTTTCACTATTATTTATATTCCCCAAGTGAATGAGGCCATATAATGTTTGTCCTTCTCCGATTGACTTACTTCCCTCAGCATAATACCCTCCAGTTCCATCCACGTTGAAGCACATGGTGGGTATTTGTCGTTTCTAATGGCTGAGTAATATTCCATTGTATACATAGACCACATCTTCTTTATCCATTCATCTTTCGATGGACACTGAGGCTCTTTCCACAGTTTGGCTATTGTGGACATTGCTGCTAGAAGCATTGGGGTGCAGGTGTCCTGGCGTTTCATTGCATCTGTATCTTTTCCCCAATGATTCCTATTCAAGTATCTCTTCCACCACGTAATGCCAGGGGTAGATGAGTGCTGTGGAGGGAAGAGCGGATGGGGAGTGACATAAATGCCATGGGGGACCAGATGTTTAGAGATGGGAAGGAAGTGACACTCCAGGAGGGACCAGAACATGTCCAGGGAGCAGTGCCATCCTCTGAGGGCAGAAGTGCAGTGTGAACAGAAAGAAGCCCAAGGGTAAGAATGGTCTCGGCATATTTCAGGATCTCTGAGGAGGCTGACAGGGCTGGATTATAGTGAGCCAGGGGCAAGATGAGGTGGGAAAGGTAGAGGAAGGTCATACAGAACCTGGTAGACCACAGCGGGAATTTTTATAATTTTATTATAAACACTGAGTCCACTTAAGAGCTAATGGTACAAAAATGACCTGGTCTGCTTTGTGATTTTTAAGAGTCCATTTGACTCTTTGGGTAGGACAAAGTGACAGTTCTAGAATGGAAGCGATCAGGCCAATTAGGAGACTAATGTCATCGTCCAGGTCAGAGACTAATGTGGTTTGTAGTATGGTCATGGCAGTGGAGGAGACGGAAGTGATCGGTTTGGGGCCCTTTTCTGAAGGACAGTTGACTATATTTGCTGATAAATGAATATGAGGTTGAGGGGAAGTGTGGAATCAAGGAAGACGTTGTTGGTTTGGTCTGATTTGGTGAGTGATGATGTGTGCTGAGACAGCTCAGTTGTGGGCTGGCAGTGGCTCGGGCAGGAATCAAAAGTTGGGTTTGGGTGGATGTTATGTTCTCCCAATGAGCTAGGGAGACGCACGTGGCGTCAGTCTCCGTTACCGCCCACAAAATGCTTGATCTTCCTTTGTAAGTTGATTATTGCACAGTCCTTGGAGACTGGTTCCAAACTGGGACCACGCTAAGGTTGTAAAATTCCTTCTAAATTAAAGACCACTTTAGAGATTTTAATAATTCTTTGGTCTTCACCATGAAGAAGACTCCTTACCCACCTTCACCATTAGACTGAAGTTGTTTTATTTCCAGTCCCTCCCACACACAAGCATCCAGTGTTTCTTGAATGTATGGGGTCACAAGTAGAATTCGATGAGGGGTCCCTGTCACACCTGAAGACGGAACACTTCAAAGTAGTTGTGATGACTGTTGGGGAAGGGAAGAAAGCAAATACACCTCTGAAAGCGAATCTTCTAAAACTGTGTACTCCTGCTACACACTCCTGCTAATAAACTTGTCTGTTTTCCCTCCTTCCAACGTATCGTATCATTCACATTGTCCCCAGGGATGAGGAGAAATTGTGTCTCTCTCAGGCTGTTGATTTAGACTTATCATCCCTGTTCTTGTTTGCTGCTTTGGTTCATAGAAGAGCATTAAGGAACTGGGACAGAGAATCAAGGATGGGAGACATGTCACCGGGAGACAGTCCACGTTACTGTGGTTACACAGCTTTAGCAAGTTTCCATTGTGTTGTTTAACAGTCCTCAAAGTCTGAAATGCAACGTAAAGGTACATAGCAGTGCTAGTGGCTGGCCACTGATAAGGGCGTTGAGAATAATAGGAATCCAGAGGAACAGGAGGGAGGCTTTGGGAGTAGGAGGTGGGTCCAGAGAGTAAGATGCAAGAGAGGCAGAAAGAGAGCATTCAGGGGTGTAGAAATGGTGTGACTAGAAGGATGTGTCCAGGAATGTGTATGACACAAGGCAGCCACAAATTTGACTTCATCTTTTTTCTTTTCCCCAAATTCCACCCATCTAACTGTATTTCATTGTTATATGGATTTTCTCTTTTGCAAGACTAGTGAAATTTTGACTTTATTGCAATAGCTGGGCCTGCGCCTTCAGTTTGAGTCATAACTATGTGGACTTTTTTTAAAAAAAAAATTTTAAGCAGCTTATATATACATATTTTTTTTTCTCTACAAGAGTATGATCTTTAAAAAAAAAAAAAAGAGTATGATCAATTTAAAAATAGTGATGGTGTGGATTTGACCAATATACCCAGCACAGAATCTTGCAACTGGCAGAGGCTTAATAAATGTAATTACCAAATTCATGTTGAAATGGTCACATGCAGGAATGGAATAAGTGGATTATCACACTTAGCTTTCATGGTTTTGTTTGTTTTGCTGGTTCACTTAATGGAGCGCTATAGGAATTACTTAGTTCTCTGTGAACTAAATAGATTATTACTACAGCTAAAAACTGGATTAATAAATGACCTGAAATTTCAAAAGCCTACATGTACTAGTTTCCTAGGGCTGCTATAACAAATTACTAAAAACTAGGTGGCTCAAAAAAACAGAAACTTATTTTGTCACTGAGCCAGAGGCCAGAATTTTGAAATTAGGGTGTTGGCAGGGCCTGCTCCCTCCGAAGGCTCTGGGGAAGACTCCTTCCTTGTCTCTTCCTGGCGTCTGGTGGCTGCCAGCAATCCTTGGCGTTCCCTGGCTTGTAGCTACATTAGCCACATTTCTGCCTCCGTCTGAATATGGTTCTCTTTTCTCTGTGTGCATCTGTGTTTTTACACAACCTTCTTGTAAGGACACTAGCTGATGGATTTAGAGCCTTCCTAATCCACTATTTCCTCGTTTTAACTAATTACCATCCAAAAAGACACTATCTTCAAATAAGGTCACACTTGGGAGTTGTGAGTGGAAATAAATTTGAGGGTCAACGTTCAATCCGATACACTGGTAGCCAGATGCTGAAGATGGACGTCCAGTGATCCTTGCCCTTGATAATCACATCACTTCCTCATCCCCTCCGACACTCAACCCTGGGATGGAGAAAACACGGTAAAGGTGACATTGTCTGGCATCTGTTGCTAGGCTATAGAAGACAGTGTGGCTTCCACCTTGCTCTCTCTGGGATTGCTTGCTGTGGGGTGAGATAACCCCCATGCAGCCTCTGAAGAGACCCACACGGAGAGGAAATGCCAGAAAGTAGTACCAGCTTGCTAAGACTGGATGAGCTACCTTGGCATGGGATGCCCTCACCCCAGTCATGCCTTGCAGTGACTCTGGCCCCAGCAGACACCTTATCTGCAACCTACCTCAAGACACAATTTTCCAGATAAGCCATGCCACACCCATAGTCACTCTGAGCCAATAAATGTTTAAAGACAGAACCTTGTTTCAAGCCATTAAGTTTTGAGGGTAGTTTGTTGTATGGCATTAGATAATGATTTGGTTCCTGGAATTTTGGTGCTGCCATTACAAAACCTAAGATGGCGCAGGGAGGGATTGGAATAGGGAGATGGGTGGAAGCCAGAAGGGCTTGGGGACTTTGAAGAGATTGTCAACAGGAGCCTGACAACCAGCCAAGGAGGCTGCCCAGGAGGATTCCAAGAAAAGTGTGGGAGACAGAGCATCAGAAAGGTGAGCAACACCATTACCTGTGATGATGTGGAAAGTAGAAGATACCTCTAGTGAACTGGGTCATCTGGCTAGGGAGTCATTTGCTACACAGTATTGGGGTGGCCATCTGGCTTCTTCTCACTGGCTATGGTAAATGTGATACCATATGTGAAAAAAAATAAGTTAAATGAAGGAATGTCAAATGAACTAGGACTTGCTGGTTGGGATAATTCGTCACCTCTCTAGAAGGCAAACGATGCTGAATTTAAGAAGCATCTTCCAGGCAAATGAATCCAAGGCACTGTGAGGAAAACATGATATAAATGTGGAGTTAAAATCATGGCTGTGAAATCTTGTTATGACTTCAGAAACACTTGAAGTATTGCGTCGAAGTGTTCAGTCAGACATGGGGTTTCTAACAAGCTGAAGGGTGCTGTGTCTCTGCAGCCATCCTGGAAGCCTAACGTTGGGAAGAGCTCACGTCAAAGAGTGTGAGCATGTGGCTTTTTGTTATGGAATGAACCCCAGTAGGATACATGAGAGACCCACAGAGTTTTTAAGGGGATTGTACTTAGCGAATATCACCCATTTGGACTGGAAACCACAGAGCCAGCAACAAATGAAGAGAGTCGTCTGGAACCTCAGACTTTCTTGAAGCAGGAAGCTGGCTGAGAAAACTCTTCTACTTCAAAAATGGGCAACCCTCCACAGAATAGGAAGTATGGCTCAGAGAAGCCATCTAGAAGGCAGAGGCAAAGCCACAGAGAAATAATTCCCAGCCTCTAGGACTCACTAAGGCACTGGCATCCTGTGTCCTTCTGCAGACCAGAGCGTAGGTTGGGTGTGACGGGGTAGATAAGTTGTCCCTGGGATGCATCCATGCCCTGAGTGATCCCCTCTTCCAGTGAGTTATTGCTGCCCACGTGACCAGTAGGATACCATGGATGTCATCCATGCATGACATTGCCTCTGCCATTACTTGCGCTGGGAGAAAGCCAGTCACCATGGCCTGAGGACACTCAGGCAACTTATGGAAAAGCTCCCATGGAGGGAGACTGGGACCTCCTGCCAGCAACTAATACCGGCTTGCCAACCGTGTGATTCAGCCGCCTTGGAACCAGATCGATTCTACTCTGGCTTCAGATGACCGCAGCCTCGGAGAGACCACGAGACCCAACTGCCCAGCTAAGCTGCTCTCAAATGCCTCACTCCCAGAAAGTGTAAAATAGTGAACATTTTTTGTTGTTCCAAACCAGTAAGTTTAGGAATTATTTCTTAGGCAGCATTAAATCCCTAATATATAAGCTTTATTGAAATCTCATGTAGAAAGCGTGGTCCATAAATATGTTACATTTTATTAAAAAAAACAAATCACAGCTTTCTTATTTTCTTTTCCTCTTCCTTAATATTAAAGTTAAGATTATTTGCATAACAACATATTTCATTGTACTCCATTTTATGCACAGAAAGCCTAAACATAGAAGCTTCATTTAATGTAACTTTAAGGGACGCCTGGGTGGCTCAGTGGTTGAGCATCTGCCTTTGGCTCAGAGTATACCCGGAGTCCCGGGATCGAGTCCTGCATCAGGCTCCCCTGCAGGGAGCCTGCTCTTCTCCCTCTGCCTGTGTCTCTCATGAATAAATAAATAAAATCTTTAAAAAATAACTTTAAAAGGAAAGTCTGAATGTGAGTTCTATGCGTTAAGTTGTGTTAATTTGTGATACAAGTGTTCACGTAGGCATTCACTATGTGAAGAAATTAATAAACATGGAGCTCTAATAGCAGATATTTTTCATTTGAATCACACACAAAAAGATGAGACAATGGCTCAAAGGAGGCCTTTTGCTATTCAAAAAATAGTTCTCGAATGTCGGCTATAGGCTCTAATACATATTTAAACACTGTAATAAATGCAAAGTAAGACATAACTACTGCCTTAAAAGAGCTTTCTGTTATTTCTCATTAGAAAGCAAAAAGCTAGCCAATACTAAAAAATGTAATAATCACGGTAGGCTTCTGTGCTCTGGGGGCAAGTACGTTCCGAATACGAGAGAAGGAAAACTGGAACACAGTTCTGCATTCCCAAGGACGTTTGGATGGTGAGAGAAGTCACATTAGCTGTGCAGGGTTGGGGATCTGGGGAGGGCGCCGATGAGCGTGTCCCCCGCCAGCTGCTGCCCCACTCCCGGGTGAGGAGGCCTGGTCCCCAGGGGACGGTCTCTGATGTTCCCTTAGACCCCTCCCTTGGTGACGCGCAGCCAGGCCACCAGCAGGGTGACCCCTTTCAGGGAGCAGTGTAGTGGTGTAGTTCACCCCAGGGAGCCGCACACCGATGCTCCGTGGTCAGCGAGGGAGCTCGCTTCTGCTCCCTCCAGGTGTCCGGGGAAGAATGGAGCTACGAAGGGCCATCGTCTCCTGTCCCGATGATGCCATCAGTCCCAAGTCCATCTGGAACCCATCCTTCAGCTCCAACCAACCATAGCAACACGAGTTGCTACCTAGATTCATGGTATTTGCGTTCCAGAACCTTCGGTTTGATGATAAAAATTTTGTCATCGAATTATTCCCCATCAAAAACATTAAAGAGAAGCGGGCCTCTGGACTGTCTAGGTAGGTCAGGATGGGTATATAAAGACATGGCAGTGGGGCACCCGGCGGCTCAGCGGGTGAGCGTCTGCCTTCGGCTCAGGTCGTGATCCCGGGGTCCTGGGATCAAGTCCCGCGTCCGGCTCCCCACATGTCCTGCGGGTGCTCCTTTTATCCTCACTGGCCATTCCTTGTCTGCTCCTGGGCTCTGAGGCTGTGGGACTGGGCCTCCGGGTCTGCCCTCCTCTCCATCTGCACTTTCGTCCCGGGGGTAACTGGGCTCGTCCCACAGCCTCCAGGGCCTCTAGGGGACACCTTTCCAGCCCAGGTGTCTTTTTTGAACCTTAGACAGCCAGCAGCCTTCCTGACAAATCCACTTGCGTCCAGTCATACACCCCAAATATCAAAACTGAGCTCCCACTCTTCCTCCAAACCTGCTTTTCTTATGGTTTTCCCGGTTTTGATCAACAGAACACTATCCTTGCTCGAGATTCAAAACTCCAGCCTCATCCTGTCCCGCTTCTGCTGCTTTTATGCACACTTCACATCCATCTGACAGCTAATCCCACTGAGTCTCCCCCGGTACGTGCTCCCCAACCAGCTGCTGGGCGTTACCCCTCTGTCCAAGCCTCACGGGCTCTTGCCTGGAGTGTGGCAGGGACTTTGACCCACCTGTACATGTCCCCTCTGCCTCCTGTGGTCGCTTTGTGACGGCTCACTGCTCAAAGCCCTGCAAGAGCCTCCTGCTCGGGTACAAGGCCCATGCTGGCGCCTGTCCAGGCTGAAGGTAGCTTGCTCTCCTTCCACCTGCCACCTTTGCTGAGGTGCCTCCCTCCCTAATCAGCCTGCGGCCAGGCACCCCCTGGTCCCCTTCCTTGTCTGAATTTTCTCCATACCCTTACCACAAATATACTACAAACACACTTGTCTCTTCGTGTCTCTCCTCCATCGGCGTGGAAGGCGCAGGTGGGCCATGTTTGGTTTGTTGTGTCTGTGGGTTTTTTGGTAGATTTGGTCCATGACCAGATCTTCAGCAACAGCCCGGCATAGGCTTGTTTTTATTCGTAATTGGCTAAAAGCAGCGTATGATATCAAAGAACTGGCCGATTCTGCTAAAAACAGGAAACTGGAGTTCCATTTTGATCACAATGCTCAGATGACTTGAACTGTCGAAAAGAATCTAAGAGTCTATTTCACCTGGTCTCGTCGGTCTAATTATTGACCTTCGTCTCTCAGATGCCTCTTAGTATATCTGGCCAGGCTCCTGTATCAGTCTCCAGAGAGTTATTCAGATCAGGAAATGCTTAAAAAAAAAAAAAAAGGCTGCAGAACTTTCCGGGCATCAGCTTGTCCTGCCCAGCCAGGTTAATCTGTTATCGACCTGGGGATAACTGCCGTCACTCTTAAACCCCCTGGTTTCCATTATAAAACATGCAGAGCAAAAGTGCTCTCTTACCAACCTTGAAAATGGACTTTGTGGTTTAGGGTCAATTGAAATATAATTTTCATGCTGAAAACTAATGATGGGAGGATGCGTGTCCTCAGCAGACATGGAATGGGTCCAACCCGCAGGCGTCCCTGGGGGCTTTGAGTCACTCTCAGAGACGGCTGAGTCCCCGGTCATGGCATGGCCCAGTGAAAATCATTTTCATTTCACGGAGATTCCAGAGCAGGGTAAAAAAGCAAAAACACAACAACCAAGCCAAGTGAGCTTTGCCTTCTTGTGGGGCTTTTAGGTGTCTAGTATACGTCGTATAAGTAGAGGTCACAATCTATGGGGGCAAATCGAAAACTTTTATGAGTTGGGTCAACGAGGCAGGCTCAATCACTGATTGAACTGCAGACTTATTGGGATTCCCGTGACCATGTGCAGAAGTTGTCCAGTATCGAGCTCACTAGGAATAGCGATAAGGAAATACGGGGCACGTAACCAACATTTCAATAGTAACAGGGGCACCCGAGGCCCCTCTGCTCCCCTTGGGGTGATGCATTCCTTGGTGTGCTATTGTGTCACAAAGAGGACACCGTGCTCAGTGCAGACATGGTGTGTGGATGGTACGAGTGGAAGGTGGTGTTGTCACCAGCAGGAGCTCGGTATTTCCAGCAATACCTGAGGACGTAAGTAATAGAAGTACCTTCCGTGGCTCTCTCAAAACCTGCAGCGCTGGAATGACGGTTGACAGGGGACACTTTCCGCTTCTCAGGGATGGTTCCATCACCACGGTGGTGGTTCTCTGTGGGGTCCTGAAGACCGGCACGATGTCCGTGTTGTCTCCCGTTCCTGCCCTCAGGTCTCCGTCCCTGTCCCCGTCCAGAGGAGGTTAGCACTGCCTCGGCGTCCGTGTCTGTGTCCACGTGGGATCGAAAGCAGGTGGTGACCGCTCCCCACGACCTGGAGTCCCGGCGAAGGGCAGGGACGAGGGCGGGCAGGTGAGGCTGATGGCCTAGCCCTGGGGACCCGGGCCTGGCAGAAAGGACACCTGCTCAGGCCGGGCGATCAGGCCGCGGTCCTGCACGCAGCCGTGGCTCCAGCCGCCCCGTTTCCTGTAGTTCACGAATCCCGAAGGCATCTTCGTGGGGACGCTGAGCGGGGTCTTCGGTGGAAAGTGGAAGCTGTGAAGTGAGGGGCGGAAGCCACATCGGGAATTGAAGCCACCGCGCTGCTGATCCCCGAAGAAATCCCCGAGAAATTCGCGTGGAGGAGGCACCCCGAAGGCGAGAGCAGGTCACCGTTGCCGCCACCCCTGCTTCCCTCCCGGCCAGGCGGGCGCTCCTCGGAGAGATGATAGGATCGGGCCCGAGGAGGAGAGGCCCATCTTCCAAGTGGCTCTCCCGTGGCTCCTGAGCCCGCCTGCGGGGCTTCTGTGGCAGGGACACCTGAGCTCACCTGCCAGGAGGGACACGGTGTGGTGCAGCCTGAGGACACGGGGACACGGGATGCCGGCAGAGCCCCGTACGCAGTGACGATGCCCTCCTTGCCGTGCCTCCGCTTGCTCTTGTGCGTCCCTGTCGAGATGACCAGGGGCTTAGGCAGTGTCCATGCAGCAAGGACCAGCCTCTTTGGGTCAGCAGGTGCAAGTGGGTCATTGACAGTGCTAGAGGGGATAGCGGCCGGATGGGGCAGGGGAGCTGATGCCGGACCCATATGGTGGCAGTTTAATCTCAAAACCAGTGGCCTTGGAGATCCCTGGGTGGCTCAGCGGTTTAGCACCTGCCTTCGGCCCAGGGCGTGACCCCGGGGTCCCAGGATCAAGTCCCATGTCTGGCTCCCTGCATGGATCCTGCTTCTCCGTCTGCCTGTGGCTCTGCCTCTCTTGCTGTGTCTCTCATGAATAAATAAGTAAAATATTAAAAAAACAGAATAATATCATATAGGGACCCCTGGGTGGCCCAGCTGTTGAGCATCTTCCTTCAGCCTAGGGTGTGACCCCGGGGTCCCGGGATCGAGTCCTGCGTCCAGCTCCCTGCATGGAGCCTGCTTCTCCCTCTGCCTGGGTCTATGCCTCTCTCTCTGTATCTTTCATAAATAAGTAAATAAAATCTTTAAAAAAAACAAAAAAACAAAAAACCGGTGGCCTCTGACATGAAACATCCCCACGCGATGCTAACCGTACCGCATGTAAGCAGCAGAGCTACTGGACGCGTGTGACGTGCTGGGATGCTGCAGATGTGCTTTGGCAGGGGCTGAAAAAGACAAACATCTTGTGCGTGCTTTTTTTTCTTCTTTTGTTATTTGTCAGTAAGACCAGTGTTTTTTCTCTCTCTCCTTTACCTTCAAAACTCACCTCGGGGAATGTCCTCCTCGTGAGCATTACTCAGTGGAATAAAGACATTATAAATCTGGTAAAGCCTTTATCAAAGGAGGGTTTATCATTATTTGCCAAAGTCAAGAAAGTGAAAGATTTGAAAGATTTCGCCACCCCTGCTAAAGGCGCCCCCAGAAGCCTCAGGTCCGGATGGACACATCTGCAGGCTCACCTGCGTGTTCCTGAAGGGCCCACTGAGATCCCTCGTGCCTCGGCAACACGCCCGGGTCCTTGTCCTGTTTCCCGGTGAGATGCCGTCAAGGTGGCTGTAAGGACGCGACTCCTACGGGGTAATCCCCAGGAACACGGGCAAGGGATCCTTTTGCAGGATTGGGTCGCTGAACAGCTTCTTGGCAATTCTGGTTTTGGCCAACAATTTGTCCTCTCGAGACCCTGTGTCGGGCATTTCCAAGCTCTACATTTTGGTGGTCATGGTCCGGCTCCTTGTCTGTCGCTGAGAGCCTGGTGATGTATCGTCTGTCTCCCCCCAGCCCAGGAATAGTCAAATGTCAGGACTTTGTGGTCCCTAGAGTGGGCTGTAGAAATCCCAAGCTTCCTTCATCACGTAGCCCATCACTTGATGCCACCTGATTCTGTATCTAAGATGATTCAGAAATTCAACGGTGGAACCATAACATACGTTGCATTCCATGGCAGCAATACACGGAGAGTTTCCAGGGTCTAGTGGGAGCACCGAATGCCGCCAATTAGACTATTTCCAATGAAGACATTGAGGATCACAGAAAAGAAGCAAATGTCAACTTTATGGCATTTTTGCATATTCATGTTTCTGAATTAATGTCATCTCTCTATTGTAACATCCCATTGATCTCTAGTTTGCTGACGCGTAACTCTTACTACCTTGGTCCCAGGTGAGGGGAAACACAGCAACTTAGGGAAGCAAACATCCACAGACAGGAAAACCGGATGGTTCGTAATAACGAACAGTATCAGACACACGGTACAAACTCCCCAAGAGGTATCGATCATCTCGTTATTATCGATTGCTTACAATTCTGTTTCACGTGCGTTTATTATTTACCATAACCCAGTGGAGTTGGTTCTGTTCGCGTGCCCATGAAACAAAGAAAGCTGAGGCGCAGAGGGGATCTGAAGCAGACTCAAGCTCAGGTGGCCAGTCCGTAATAGAGCAAGTAGTACGTGGGTCAGAAATGGGAGATAAGAGACTCCCTGACTCTATCAAGAGAAAATACTTAAAAACTGAGCAAGTAACAACAAGTATTCCAAGGTAGCAGTGTTGTTGGGGGGTCATCCTAAGTAGAGGTAGCAGCAGTTGATTCATTATTGGGATTATTGGAAATGATGGTGGGGAGTCATCCTCTGAACACTGTACTGTGTTCAATAAATTGTGCTTTAAATGATTTGGAAGAAGATAATCCATTCTAGAAATATTGATTCTCTGGGGTTTTTTGGGTTTTTTTTGTTTTTTTTTAATGGGGGGTGGGGAGAGTCCATGTGGTAAACAGAAGAGATAAAATTTCAATAATCTGGACAATGTCCTTCTTCATGGAACACCCCCATCCCTAGATGGCACTAGATTATTGGGCATCACGATTGAAGACCTAGTCATCCTCATCTGTGTGTTCCAACGAGATCCTGGACGTCAAGAAGTACCCACTCAGCTTTACTTTCCCTAAAACCTAAACTAAGGGTTGGAGGATCTTTTCCTTATCAGCAGATTCTCGACCCACTGTTGTGTTAGATAACAAATCTCATGTATTACGTCGCCTAAGAAAGGTCTTTTCTAAACAAATTGCCTAGCAATATTCTACACTGTCGTATTTAAATAGGAAGAACCCAGCTGCTATACATAAACATATTCCAGAAAGACCTGATAAGGCCTGCGTGAAACCTGAAACTGGTCAGCCTTATTTTTGTTCATTTTTTGTTCTTTTTACGGTGTTACTTTCCAGCTAGCACGTGACACTCGAGAAGTTAGCAATCGTGGTTATGAAACTATTTCAAATCATGTATCTTGCAAAAAAGCATAGAGATTTTTAGTTTTTTTCTCAGTTTCAGGCATAGGCTGGAATACAATTTAGAGAGTTAAAAAAAAAAAAGGTAACTCTGTGCAAGCTGAGTCTAATTCTGTCGCAGTCAGGGTCACCTTGCGGTCTGCATGGTGCTTTGGTTCTCCCAACTTCAGCAAGAAGGGCCTGTGAGTATCTTGTTTCTTTTTTTTCTTTTTTCTTTTTTTAAATAAATTTATTTTTATTGGTGTTCAATTTGTCAACATACAGAATAACACCCAGTGCTCATCCCGTCAAGTGCCCCTCTCAGTGCCCGTCACCCAGTCACCCCCACCACCCGTCCACCTCCCCTTCCACCACCCCTAGTTCGTTTCCCAGAGTTAGGAGTCTCTCATGTTCTGTCTCCCTTTCTGATATTTCCCACTCATTTTTCTCCTTTCCCCTTTATTCCCTTTCACTATTTTTTATATTCCCCAAATGAATGAGACCATATAATGTTTGTCCTTCTCCGACTGACTTACTTCATTCAGCATAATACCCTCCAGTTCCATCCACGTTGAAGCAAATGGTGGGTATTTGGAATCTTGTTTCTGAAGCAGTTATCCATATAGCAGTGGGTGTTTGGGCACCAGAATGTCAACGCGTCTGCTTTTTAAAAGACCATCTCTAATCTATTTCCTATTATGTTTCTTAAGTGGTCTCTTTGCGCAAGGGGTACTATAGTGTGATTCCATTACCACTGAAATGTCCTTCGGATATTCAGTAAAAGAGTAATCACTGCTAAAAAAATAATCTGATTTTCTCAACTTCAGTTTGTTTACTTCATATTTTATACGTTTGCGTTGAGGTCTTGTTCAGTTTTTCCTGTGCCTGGTGAAATAACGCCAGTGCCATAGAAATGAAGAAAGTATGTATTTCAGCTTCCCATCCAGAGAGAGAGAGAGAGAGAGAGTCCCTCGCCCCCTCTCTGCTCTCCACCCTCTGGGTCCCCTGATGGCTTGCAGATGCCAGGACATGGTACAAGTTTCGGAGGCTCCTCTCCTCCCCAGTCTAGCCATTGCCTATTCTGAATGGGCCAGAAGAGAGGTTTCCTCTCTGCCGTGTGTTATGCCCGCAGAGCCACAGGAGCATAAATCATACCAAGACCCCAATTAGATACCGGTGTCCTCAAGTGGACATTCAGCATCCACGCTGCATGCCCAGTAACAAGCAGCAACAAGTCGAGGCGATGCTCTCCTCACAAATACAGCTTGATCTATTGTCACAAGCTCTTGCAAGACCAAATGAATCCATCGAGGCCACACAAATCTGTTAGTTATTAACTTCTGAGAGAAAGTTCATAACTTGGATAAGGAAAAAGGAGGTCACCAAAGGAGAATTGAGAATAGGATGTAGCCAAAAGGTCCACTGTAGCCATAGAAAATCCATAAAGTAAAGGAAATCACACATGGAAAAAAAAAAAAAAAACCTTCTATGGCTATTAAGTAGTACAAAGAATAACCATAATAGGTCTGAATGCCCCTCCTAATTTTCATTTTATTCGCTATTTTTCACTAATTATTTTTAAAGGGAGGAAATGATTGAGCCTATCCAATGGGCTGTATACCAGGAGGTTTATAGAGTGGTAAGATAAATGCGTCATTTTTATTATGTACACAGAAGAAAGTCCTCGTAACCTAGCATTGGGAGAATTCGCTCACCGTTCTAATGGAATCGCTCAACGATGGCGTCTTTTAGTGCATAGTCCTCTTTAAAAACCATTGTCACAAGCTCAGAGAAATTATCAATATAAGCTAGCCCAGAAGCAAGGGTCAGTTTAGGTGTTATAACAGTGTGTATTTAAATCAGTGGTATAACTCACATGAAATGTGGTTTCAAATTAGTTACAGGGACGCCTGGGTGGCTCAGTGCTTGAGTGTCTGCCTTTTGCTCAGGTCATGATCCCGGGGTCCTGAGATCGAGTCCCGCATTGGGTTCCCCGCGGGGAGCCTGCTTCTTCCTCTGCCTGCGTCTCTGCCTCTCTCTCTCTGTGTCTCTCATGAATAAATAAATAGAATCTTTAAAAGAAATTAGTTCTAAGCATCCATGACAAGTAAGACGTGTACTCAGGCAAACAATCATGGTAATAATTTGGTATACTTGTAAATAAGAAAAGTAGTAATTTAAGGGTGTCAGTTCTTCTCAGCACTATAAAAACGTGTGGGAAGATACCAGTTTGTAATATGACAGCCATCTGCGCCCAGATCCTCAGCAGTGTATTTTTATTGTGACCCTTTGGGATTCTTGTGCAGAAAGCTTAGTAGCACGGACTTGTGTGATGCCTTTTTGAACCCATCCCATCGTGAGGAGGACACATTTCTAGGGTTAAAATGATGGAGAAGATTACATGTTAATACAGCTCATTTTGCATTTAGTGGTTCCTCTAGTGATATGTTCTGTGTTAGAAACTACAGAGTTCTGGGATCCCGGGTCGCTCAGCAGTTTAGCACCTGCCTTCAGCCCAGGGCATGATCCTGGGGTCCTGGGTTCAAGTCCCACGTTGGGCTCCCTGCATGGAGCCTACTTCTCCCTCTTCCTGTATCTCTGCCTCTCTGTGTGTGTGTGTGTCTCATGAATAAATAAATAGAATCTTAAAAAAAAGAAAGAAACTAGAGTTCCTACCTCAGCCACATAATTGGAGTTTCCATCATCAGCGCTAAGTGGTAGCAACAGTATGTTTGTATCCTTGTTATCATGCGATGAAATCAGCCCTTGACTTCTGTAGTCCTCCTCCCAAAAAAACTTCTCACCCCAGCAAAATTGTGAGAAAATATCAGATAAACCCCACTTGAGGGACATTCCATAAAACACCTGACCAGTATCCTTTAGTACTCTAAGGGTCATGATGAACAGGCAAAGTCTGAGAAGCTTCATCAGCCAAAGGGAATTTCCAGAGATAGGACAACTAAATGTAATATGGCATGTGGCAGCCTGAGAGGGATCCTGCAGCCTGAGAGGGATCCTGGAACAGAAGAGGGACATTAAGTAAAAACTAAGAAAATCTGAATAAAAATATGGATATCGGTGAGAAAAAAAAATAAAGAAGAAGAAAGAAAAAAACCCAAACCCATTCAATTGTATTGGCTGCACCACAGAACGGGGCCAGATTCCGCATTCAGATGGCTGTTACTTGTTACCAAATGCATGGTATTTCCTGAGGTTTAGTTCATTTGATAAACGCACCCTTCCTATTTCTAAGCAACCTGACGTAGCAAAATTTTTGCCTCGTTTTCTTTTTTTTTCTACTTAATATTTTCTCTATGAAGGAAAAGATGTACAGGCTGCTTTCCCCAGGTCAAGTATGGGTGGTGTTCTCAAAGATCACGAGAGAATAACTATTTAGAACTGGAGACACGGTCCAGTTGTGATGCTCGTGGGCTACATAACAGGTGTCTATCACTTGTGCATGTACAAACGAACACTAGCGGTTCTTTAAAATTCACATGTGGCTGCCAGGGTTGGGTTCTTGGGCCTCACAATGTAGAAAGGAGGCAAGACCCCAAAATCAAAGGCACAGGAGAAGCTTTATTGGGATGACAGATCAAACTAAAAGGAGGCACAGCACCCACAGAGGAGAGTTACCTGGCCTCCCTAAACAGAGAGGGAGGAGACTGCTCCTGCAGAGAAAGTTCCCACCTGGGTTCCACTATGCTAATGAGGGACAGAAAAAATAGATAAATAACCCACCTGGTCCTGATTGGTGGGAAGGGCCTTGCCCTGATGGGTCGAGGCAGGTCGGCTTCTCCAGCTTCTCACTGAGGCTCTTTGGGGCTGGTCCTGGGCTTTCAGTTCAGGGATATATGGGGCCTGGATGGAGCCAAATCCTGGCCACAGCCTGGGTCCGCTCCATAAGGGAAGCAGCTTAACAATACCAGCTCACAGAAAGCGCACCAAGTCCAGAGCTTTTTCCACTCAGGGAAAAAGTCCTTGGTCCTTACCTGTTGAGAAATGATCTTAGCCTTGGTCGTTAACATCTGTATAGCCTTGACCTGGACATCGTACTGTAAAATATTGCTGCCTGGCCCCAAATCCCAGGGCTTTTATCAAGTGTGTTTGTAACCATAATCCTGATAGGAATGCTGGCCAAGAGGGAGCCTCGAGTCTGTTAGGGTCTCGGGTGCCAGGTATTTATGGTTCTATTCTAGACAGCAGCACTTGTCCCTCCGGGCTGCCGTCTCAACCAGGAAACAGGGCTCTCCTGCTTGCCTCCTTTGCACGCCAGGAGCTGAGAACAGGACCCCCTTGCAGGAGGGAGCTCCAGGAGACAGGGACTAGAGGGCCTGCTGGGGAAGAGGAAGAGGAAGAAAAGAGTAGTTGCGGGTGTCAGGGCTTCCTGCAAAGTGTGGCTCAGGACACTCGGCATCCCAGAGCCATCCAGCTGCAAGGGAGCTTCATAGACATGTCTGGTGCCAACCCTTCACTTTACAGAAAAGGGAACATCTTGCCCAGGTCTGTGCTGGGTCCATCTCTGCTCACGTCCTTTTATTAAGTCCCCAGCAGCTTGGGAGGGTGGTGTTTCTTCTCATCTTCTTCTTGCCATATGCTGCATTTTACTGTCCTTCTATCTGTTGGTCCACTGTGACTGTGTGTCCCCTGTCCCTTTGAGTTCAGGCCGACTCCTTTGGGGATGAAGGGGAAACAGACTACAGGGGGTGCGCAGCAAAGGTTCTGAGTCCCGAGACCCAAGCGGGCCCTGAGTAGTTTGTTTGAGCCCTAGTCCTCCTGCTCCCAGCTCAGTCTTCTGATTCTGTGAAGGTTACAATGGAGACTAATTTTAAGGTGAAGATCAAACTTCTCAAGGCCAGGGAGGTGAGATGCAGGGCAAATAAAATAGGTGAAAATGACTATCCCTTCGGCCTTTACGGTTCCAGTAACTCAGGTCTCAGGGAAGTCCCTTTGTCCTCATCTTCTTGCCTCCTGCCACTTCAGAAAACTACCCAGTGGGGCAAAATTCTCATTCAGTTTCCCTGAGGACTCTGTTTGCCATGGCCCAAGTTTCATTTTGTTTCTTCTTCTTCTTTTTTTACTTTATTTATTCATGAGAGACACACACACAGAGAGAGAGAGAGAGAGAGAGAGAGAGAGAGGCAGAGACACAGGCGGAGGGAGAAGTCAGCTCCCTGCAGGGAGCCTGATGGTGGGACTCGATCCCAGAACCCCAGGATCACACCCTGAGCCACCCAGGTGCCCCCATAGCCTAAGTTTCTAAAGAAAAGATGGGTAAAAACAGCCCAAGTTTGCCCCTGAAGTAGAAAATTCTCTTTTCTATCCAAAGACTTTTCTTTACAGGTCATGTTCAATATATATTGGTTAAAATATTGAAAGAAATGGGAAGTTTAATCTTAACCTTAAAATTAGTCCCCATTGTAATAAATTGTACCATATTACTTAAACATACTTTACATTTGCCTTTGTTTCTCAATTATCGGAGTATTATAGAAAAAGAATCAGTAAAAAAGATCATGAATCAAAACACCTGTCTGTGTCTCTGAGTCTTTGGAACCTTGGCTAAGTCACTTACCATCCCTGAACTTAGTTTTTTTTTATCTTTTAAAAATGCAGAGTTGAATTAGGTGAGCTCCCCGTGGTGTTGGTCTAGATTTTGAACCATATTAGTATCTTTGGACTTTATGACAAAAATACCTCTATGATTGTGTGATTCTCTACTATCTTCGTAGATAAAGTAAATTAAGTTTTTTTGGAGCAAATGTAAACACGCCATGATTTGAAACCTGCACAAATATTCTAGCTCTACTTCTGCTATTTAATTACTGAAACCAACCACTTATCAACGACGGGTCCACCCCATTGCGAAAGAGAAGTAAAAATATTTGTTATCCCATCTTCACAGAGAATCAGGGAGGGTAAATTAAATGAGAGAAATTTAAAGTCCTTGGAAGAAAGGTGCTTTCTAAATGCAGAATATTTGCATTACTATCATCCTTATTCAGCAGATATGGGAAATGCAATTTTCCTGTGTATTCCTGTTGGCCATATCTCCTCAAGGGAATGTATTTGAAAAATAAGTAGAACTATTTCATGACTAGAGTACTAAAAAAAATTCCTATGTTCCTGAAAACCACAATTTTTGAAATAGAGCAAAGTAATGTTATCTCAGATTCCCTGAAGATGAGATTACACTTTCTGAGAAAATTGACATAATGAAATACTTTATATTCTTTAAATTACTTTTAAACTTTTTTATGTTTTTTGCCACTACTACTTAAAGAAGAGTGACTATGGGAACAACTCTACCTATGTGTCTTATGACCAAATAAATGAGAACCCATCCCTCTTTGTTTAGAATTTTAGAAATAAGGTTTCTTAAGTTAACAGGGATTTCATAAAATGTTTCTTTGAAAAACACGATTCTTTCAACAGGAAATAACTGTCCAAACTTTAAGCTATAAAATGGTTCCTTCCATTCTCTGATAAAGTTGAAAGATCCCCCTTTTAAAGTTTAGTTATCAATGAAAATTTTTATAAAGAAATTAATAAGAGATGATTGATAGCTTGAGGATAGGTTTAAGAAAAACTACTCATTTTTATTTTGGTGACTAAGCTTATCTAACTGCAAACATTTGAGAATCAAGGGACTAAGGATGTATCCTTACTAAAACTCTCTACATACACAGAGTTGAAGTAGCATTGCAGTTTAAGCCTAAATTACATTTATGTTAAATGTGCAAATGTTATCACTCTAGTTTCCAATTCTACTTTCTCTCTAGAAAGTTACTTTTCTGGCTGGATTTCTATTTTACCAGACCTACAAATTACTCAAAGAACCAAGCTTTATGGAAGCAGGAACTTCTGCTGCATAACGCTCTGCAAACCAAATTTATTCACTAGACAGCATTATATCTTGGTTGTATTGTAGACCAGGTATGTATCTTTTGTGCTTTAAGGCTCACTTCCTGAAAGTTCTTATCTGCTTTTTTAGTATTTCTGTATATGTTTATAGATTTCCATGCTCTTTGATCACATAAAATTTAAAAAGAAAGATTTCTAGGCATTTATCTGGACATTTAAGTAGGGACTCTGGCAAGTTATAAAATTTGTCCTTAAGTGTAAATTTGTTGATACTCCTTGAAAGGCTTAAAAGTCAAATGACTTGAAAGTACAAAGTCGCTGGCAAAGCCAGGACCACAAGTCATTAACTTTGGTCTATATGCTAGGATGCTCTCTTGTTTTTAAGTCCAGAGGAGACATTGTTTGATTGAATCTCATCTTACTTATTGAAGTTATGGAATAAGAAAATTAGTCATAGATGAGAGTCCATGTGTTGATGGAAGCATTTCATTTTTATGGATTTCCCAGGAACTGATAAAACTAAAACCAACAAGAAACAAAAATACACCCAATAGCAGATGAGCTCAGGCAAAGCCATGATAACTCATCAGCAGGTGGATTAGGAAATGCTAAGACTTTATTTGATTTTCCTTGGAGACTCTTAGGGTAGACTTCTGAAGCAATGTGGATTATAGATGAGTGGGGCTAAAGCATATAGGTCCACAGTAGCCTTTGGTTCCATTGGCCCCTAATTCCTGGCTTTTGTAACCCATCTGGAACTATTACGTTCCTTTGAATCCTTGACACTTACTTTAAAAATGCACGTAATACAATCTGCTTTGTAAAATAATGCTGAGCTATGAGTGCTGTTCTAATATCAAGAAAAAGATAAAATTTAAAGTTCCATACATTTCTGTAGTGGTGGAATCATCCTATGTGGTTTCCAATAGGGAAAGAGAGAGATGTTTACTTCTTAAGAATGATGGTCACTCCTAAGGTATAGAGCCTGATTCTGTTGGTTTGAGAGGATGACCCCATTGATTCATGGACATACGGCAACAGGGGAAAAACAACTGTGAATAATGAAGGACACCTGGTTCTTACTCCATGGCTTTGTGGAAGCTGGTAATATTGGAAGATTGGAAAACCAAAAAATGATTATTTTCTATTTCCTAAAAACAGGGCATTTTAATCCTATAAAGATAGGTAGTTGGAGAGAGAGATTGAGTTTATTCCAGGACTGTTCTGTTTCTGGGCTCCGCCTATATGCCTTGCTCTTCTCTTCACACCTACAGCTATACGTTTTCATCACTTTTAGAATTTTCTTGGTATATAGGCAGAAAATGAGGGGAAATGAAGTCAGGGAGCATCTGGACAATTTTGTTCCTTTTTATCAGTTCTTAAAAGAAAAAAGTTTAGTGTTTCACTATTTAAAGATGATAGATGAGCAGTTGTCTTTGGATACTAATCACCCAGAGCCCTGGCTGAATGTTATGGTAAAGACTATTTGCGAAATGATTCATTATCTCTGTCTCCTTCACCCAGCACAATTAATTTCTTGCTGTATAGTCATTTATGTGTTGTTGACTTATTTTAGGGGTTTGTGAGCTCCCTGGCATACGCAAAAAGGCTTGTCGATATTTGCGCTTTTCTGAGAAGAGAATCTATAGCTTTCACCCCATACTAAAATAATAATAACAGTATTATTTTCAAAAATCAGTATCTCAAACTAAGTTGAGGGCCATTAGAAAATATACTTTGTACGCCTTTCTAGATTTTAGGCAACCAAATGTGGAGAACTTTCTTACTAGTATGAATTTCCCCTAGCACTTCGCAACTGTCCCTTTCATGAGCGCTGTTGTATGGATGAATTTTAGAATTGCATGAAGCTGGGCCTAATTCCTTGAACCCTGTTAGGGCACCCCATCAGGAATATGGGTTCCACATTGACCTCCTTCAAGCAAAAGAAATGTATTTAATAGAACACCACCCATTACCTAACCAATTTATTTAGTCTTCTTTCCCAATCAAACTTAAACCAACTCTGAGAAAAGTAGAACCGATTTAATCCATGGATTCAAATTCTCTTTAAATAATCCCTTTGAGAAAAGAAAGAATGAAAATGCGTCTCCAAGTTATGAACAAGTGTAGGTACCTGAAGAGGCTAAATCATGCAGTTTATCTTTTTTACAGAAGTCCCTTCCCGTGGTGATTAATTCAGAAAGGAAAAGGGTCTCTGTGAGCAAGTCAGCGTGGATGGAACTGGAGGGTATTAGGCTGAGTGAAATAAGTCAATTGGAGAAAGACAATCATCATATGGTTTCATTCATATGTGGAATATAAAAAATAGTGAAAGGGACTATAAGGGAAAGGAGGGAAACTGAGTGGGGAAAAATTAGAGGATGACAAACCACGAGAGACTCCTAACTCTGGGAAAAACAAACAGCGTTGCGGAAGGGGAGGTGGGTGGGGGTTGGGGTGACTGGATGATGGGCACTGAGGAGGGCACTTGATGGGATGAGCACTGGGTGTTATATATTGGCAAATTGAATTTAAATAAAGTATAAAGTATTTAAAAATAAATAAAATTAAAATTTAAAAAAGATGTCACTCTTGTCCATAAAGAGTAATCTAAATGAGAAATAAACACACAATATTGAGCAACTAACATGTCCTTGGTGGGAAAGAAAAAATAAAATCCACTGTGGTAGTATTGCCACATTGTTTGATTTCTCTGAGAATTGGGACCCGATGCAAACAGAATGAAATGGAGCATCAAGAGCACATTATCCAAAGGCCCCTCAAAATGTATCTCACCAACCACTAGATAAAATCATCCCTCTAGGTAGTATTTTAAAAAGTCACCAAGTGATATTAGCCAAGTAATTATCAAAGTATGATTACAATGTCACCAACCTCTTTTCATTAAAACATGAAATATTTTCTTTAACGCTAATTGCGCTTTCAGTGTAGGGAGCAGTATATGTTTAGGTGGATTTTAATGGCTACAGAGAAAATGTCTACTATTTAAAATGAGATTTAATATATCCAAAGCCAATAAGGAGATTACCATCAGTAATTAATCAGAGAGTGCATATAAACAAAGAAAGTCAAGAGGATTTTTCTGTAGAAACACAAACACAAAATAGCTACCTTATAACTTCTGCATTCTGGATTTGTGTGGGTTTGTTTTATTTTGTTGGGTTTTTTTGTTTGTTTTTTTTTTGGGGGGGGTTGTATGTTTTGTTTTTAGCAGTGTTCCTTTCCTTCTTTTTAAGCTGTGTTAGCCACTACTGGTCACTTCAGTGAGTCTAGGATCAGAGGGCAGGAGCCTGGAACAAGTTGTAAGAGTCCCCAACACTCTTGGCACCCCCAGACTCACTAGGCAGCTCCTGATTCCCCAGGGCCATTTTAATCCTCCCCAAAATGCTCCCACAGTTTCTGCAATCCCTTTGGCTTTCAGAGAGGCTGGACCTATAGTTCTCAATGTCTGTTGTACATCAGAATCAGTGAGGGAGCTTTAAAAAAAAAAAAAAAAACACGGGAATTTGGGTACTGCTTCCAGAGTTTTCTGATTCACTCAGTCTGTGGTGGGACCTGGATTACATGGGTTCTGGCAGATGCTCGGGGAGCTCTTGTGTGCACAAGGGGTTGAAGATCACTTGTATAGATGTATCACCAGCCAAGCTTGACAGAGCCCAAGAGTGAGAGTCCGGGAGGATCTTTAGGAATTGTAAGCACACCACACTTCAAATATGTAAAATGGCATTAAAATAGCCTGAGTTTACCCTTTTCGTGTCTGAGATCTCCAAATCCAGCAAGAGCATAGGATTATTCAAAAACAGTCTCATTTAGAATTTGATTATCCAGCCCTCCAGGAAATGCTTGACCACATACAAACGGTCACAGGGTCTCAGGGTCTGATCCCGACAGATGTCCTCATAAAGCACCTGTTGAAGCAAATTCTGCCACTGGCCCTTTAAATGGGATGGAGTTTTAATTTTCCAAATTCGTGGGCCAGTTGGAATGCCAGAAATGCACATTTGCTGCTTGTGTTCCATTCAAGCCAACCGTCTCCAGCATCACTATGCTGATCTTTTGATTGTGTGATTAGTGAGAGACGTC
This sequence comes from Otocyon megalotis megalotis, assembly GCA_017311455.1. Classification (NCBI taxonomy): domain Eukaryota; kingdom Metazoa; phylum Chordata; class Mammalia; order Carnivora; family Canidae; genus Otocyon; species Otocyon megalotis. Next base: position 71,140 of record JAEUCK010007791.1, read on the forward strand.
CACCCAAGCCATCAGGGGTCGCCAGCAGCCCAGAGGCTGGCTAGAGGGAGTTGATGTCGCACAACCAGCCAACAATGAGAACTGGGTTGTTGGTACCCTCGCATGAGTCTGTCAAGGCTTGTTAAAAACTGGAACTGTGGTTGTAACTTGGAGAATGCTAAAACCTCACCTGGAAAGATGTTTCATGTTTCTCCCGAGTGGAGAGTCTAAATTTTTGTGTTTGATGATAAAGGAATAGCCAAAATGCCACGCGGCTTAACGCCAAGCGTGCCAATGGGGGACTCTCTCCAAAAAGTGACATAAACCAGCAGGGTTAGGATCATCCTCTCAAGTGCATTCATCAGATCTATCTATAGCCCAGGCCAAATCAGGTACCGGCTGGCTGAAGGTCATGGGTTACACAGAGCTATGCAAATACTTTATTTTGGAGACAGCTGAATTACTCCCTGACCTGCCATGAGTGAGAGGGAGGGTCATCTTCACTGTTTGGCCTTCCTGCCCTTTCTAAAAATAGTAGGGCCTTTAACAAGAAGATATTTTAAGCCTCTCGTATTCACTTGTCTCATGAGGAGAAGCTTATTTCGGCCACTCGCATGTGTCAGATGCGCCGGGAGCGTAGTTAGGCTTTGGAGCACCCTCCTTGCTCCTCCACACCGCTCATATAAGAAACTGGCAGACAGAAAGGCCCTGGGATTATGAGCTGAGAGGCAGTGGGTAAACATAAACGAAGGGGAGATACTTTTTAGGAACGCTTTTAGGAATATGCTTCCGAAATCCTCCATTTCAGACATTGGCACATCAGTCCTCCGCTTTTCGGATCTGTTTTCCTAAAACCTGGCTGTGATGTCGCCCCAGAGACCTCAGTGATCTTGCTGCTTTTAATAAATACTTATAGGAGCCACTGCCAGCCTGTGGATAGGGGAAACTCATGAGACACTGCCATCCAAAAGCTGAACGGCAAAAACAAAACCAAACAAAACCACAAATTCCAAAACAAAACCAAAAAAGAACCACCCCAACAATCCGTGCTCACAAGAAGACGCGCAGGAAAACACTGCGATGTACCTTTGATTGGGTGACGGGCCGTCTCAGTCCACTGACCAGCAGGCACCAAGTCCTTTGTCTTATCCTCCTTTGGGAAACGAGTGCAAATCTTGGTTTTTCTGCACAACGGGGACCAAACAATTATGCTTGGGAGGAAGCCCAGACTCTAGAAGCAAGATGGAATTGGAACAGGTAAACCCTGTACCACAGTCCTGTCATTCCGGGTCGGTCGTGCGTGGTTCTCGTGTTTGCACCTCTAAGAAATTTCCATTTTTTCGCATCAAAAAATCCAGATACGAAGCCGAAGCTGCTTTCTTCGCCAACCTGAAGCTGTCTGACTTCAACATCATCGACACCCTTGGCGTCGGAGGCTTCGGACGCGTGGAGCTGGTAGGTGATTCTGCTTTTCCTGCTCTCAGGAGCCCCTCTTCCTTTTGCATTTTTTAAGATGCCTCTACTCTCTCGTCATTAATTGTTACTGTCCCTGAATCAGTACCGAATGCTTTCATGTCAGCACACCCGAGTGTGAAACAGGTACGGTGCGCCGTGTGTTACGGAGCCCGTAAACTGCCAATCAAATATAGACAATTTGATTTTTTAGAAAAACCTCTTCATTGTAAACGAAAGGTAAGCACGTTAACAAGGAGCCATAAAGCGCCTTTTGCTCTGCTTCCTTAGTTCTGAGCTATGCTCACCCACATAATCATGTGCCCTACCTGCATGGAAATGTAAACAGAGAGAGGGAAATAAATGGGATATGTATATTTTTATATTATATGTAGATTCATACATACATGTATATATATAATACATATTCCTATATTTCATTTCCTTTATATATATTGACATTATCACTATTGTAATTACAGATCGAGCTCATGATTACGTTAGAGGATTTGGCTCAGAGCTACGGAAGTAGATAAATGAGTAAAAATCTCTATTTTATTAAAGATATCTGATACTGCCTTAAAAATTTAACATAAATAATGTTGTAGTATTCTGTAATTCAGCAAGCACCCAGTTATAGTAACTCTAAGTATTTTAAATATATGTATATAAACCATATTAGATCATATGGTTTGAATATTTCACACACACTTATCTACTCAGACACATACAGGTAAGTGTTAGGATAATGAGGACATTTTGGTGCAAGTTTCTTCATTCAACATATTGCATGAATGTGGTATCAACCAAATGCAAGCATAGCCTGCAGTGTCTTAGAAATACAAACATAAGAATTCGTATATCACAGTATAAACCAGAAAAAAAAAAAGTATTCTGGTAAGGGACTTGGCGTGTTCTGAGACTGTGTGGGTAGAAACCCTAGTTGAGAAGGCAGATTAATTTCCACCTCTCTGCTGAGCATGGAGGAGCCCCTGATACCAGACACCAGTACAGTATGTTAGGAACTCCCTGTACAGTGCAGTAAACAGTTACTGTTGCCATCAGGTGACAAGAGAAATCCCCTTCCATAAAAGTAGATTGACCCAGCACAATGTTTGATATTTGTCCCTTTGTGCTGCCGTGGGATTTCTGGCTTTGACAGGCGAGAAAAATGCCATTTACTTAAACATTAGACGAAATAATGGGACAAGGAAAACATTAGACAAGAAAACTTCAGGTCCTGATGAGTTTCATGGAATTGGCCCCCTGCTTCCGTTAACACTGGTGGGAGACGCTCTAGTCTGGCTGCTTCTGACTTGACTTCTGACTTCATAGTGAGGATTCGTTGGCTGTTGAAATAGAAATCCAGGGCTGAGGAAAACCCATTTCTCTGAGTTTTTCCAGTTAACACAGTCTTAGATTGCTTTTTCAAGAACTTTGATTCTGTGACAAAATCTAACTGTTCGTAGAGCTAGTGAAGATTTATTACTAGTGTTATCTTTGTACTGGGGTGTTGAAGCGTATAAACAGCTCAGAGGGTAGAGGTCTTTGCCAGGAAGAGCTTATTGTCTGATGTGTTCATTTACACACTTGCTTGTGTCTCAACCCCTTTCTCAAGGAAGCACTATAAAAGGCAGAACTCCCCCAGAGGTTGATTTTATGACTTGTAGTTTCTGAAATATTTTTTAAAGACTGTGGTCAACAGAATTGTTGTTTTGGTTGACTAAAATAATTTACTGTTACAAATTTGTGGACTCCTGGGGGCCTGAGGATTTCATGTCAGGGACCTGTACGTTTTCAGTATTTTATGGAATACAAAAGTCGACTTGGGATTTTTGAAATATTGAAAATTTGCTCACAGACACTGAAACCACTTCCAGCTGAACAATTAAATGCCAGGCTGACAGTGGAAAAGTTCTAGAAAGTTCCCTCAAAAATGTGTGAGGAGGCACAAACAACTAACCAGAAAATTAGGGAAGGTTCAATGTGGCCATATAAAATGTAAGGTGATTTAAGGAGACAAAATACACGTGTGCGTGTGTGTACACACATGTATTATCTCCATCCCAGGAGGAGTCAACAGTAGCTCAGCCTAAGTTTCCTCTCTTAGATGTTATATTTTATTCTTCTACACAGATGTTTATAGACTAATGAAAACCATAACCTCAGGAAATAATTGTAGTTGGGGTCCAGTTTGCAAAAAAAGTCAGATATACCATGAATGATAAATCCATGAAGGGCCATGAGGCACAACCAGTACATTAGAAAGTGATCTCATCATCTCATGTACCTTCACACTTCCAAAAAGAAAAAACAAACAAACAAACAAACAAAAAACACCTTATGAGAATCCGAATACCCAGACTGTCTTCCCTGTTCAGTGGCTAGATCACCAGCCGTTTAGGTGATGACTCTTACCTTCCGATCCATTGTCTCTAGTCCTTGCCAGTCACTCACCTCCTGGTAATGTTTGTTATTGGGAATGAAAAATGTTCTCCTCTGTGACCGTTCCTTTCTTACATGTGCCCAGTGATGCCAGAACTGGGAGTCTGGCCTCAGCACTTTGTGATGACACATACCGTGGTCGTAGTGTATAGTGAGTGAACCCCCAGCAACAGTGGTACAGGGGGCAGTAGTCAGCTTCAGAGCAGCACCCACATCACTCATCTCAGGAGGGGGACCAGGAAGAGCTTGGTTCCCTATGATTGTAGACTTGTCCTCACTCTCCTCTGAGAAGAGTGCGTGCAAGAGACTTTGGTCCACATTATAGCGCTGTACACTTGAGAGTCCTGCCTTCACATGGACTACTTTCAAGTAGGTATAGACACAGCACAGGACCAAGGGTACAGAATGGACACCTGAACCCACCGGTCCTTCATTCAGCAATGATGTTTGTTCCTCCGGAAAAAAACACCAGGAAACCCACATGACGCCTTAATTTTATGATAATATTTAAATCCTTTTCCCAGGTATAGATAATAATCTTATAAATTCTTGAATTGGCTCTGAAGAATTAAATTTGAATGTTAAATTAAATTAACTTAAATTTGACCTCCATTTCCTGGTAGGACAGGGTTAGGAGTTTTGTCATCATTTGGTATACCGATTAGCTCTGTATTATTTTGCATGATGATATGCCAAGGCTTCTTAGCATGTCTTAATTTTTTATTATTTATGTCAATCTAGATGAATTCAGATGCCAGAGGGTTTTGCGGGCAGGACAGTTGTCAAATAGTTCATTGCCAGTTTTTGGAGGGGAGAATGTGATCTTGGCACATAACAGAAACTTGAAGAATTGTTCAGTGATGAGACCAGAGGCTTGAAGAAATGGTCTTATATGAATGAGAATTCTGCTCTGAAGCTATTAATTCTATTTCATAAATGCTTTTAGCATAACTGATTTTAATGAGTTGATTATCAGACATGTCCTATTCACAACTATTACCTCCGGGAAGTCATCCGTACTGCTTTTTTCTGTTATTTGGCAGAAACCATATTTTCTGACCATTTTTTTTTTAATTTTGAAGAATGGGCTTTTTAATTTGTTCAGTGCTGCCTGTTTATCTTGCAGGAGACCATATTTCGTTTATAATAACACTTTCAGCAAAAGAACTCAGTTGTGTGTTTTTTTTAATAGATGATTCACGCATTAAAGCAGTAAGCACTGCTATAAGACACCTCGGTAATCCTCTTAATTTACAAGGTATGACTGCAAAATAAGGAGATTGATTTTATACTCACAGAACAAATTAGACCCATTGCTCTATGGTCACATTCCTAATTTACTTTTGCTCTTGTCAGAGAAGTGCTTGCTTTTCGGAATAGATTTGCACCAATCACCCCTTTTAACCTAGCTACCTGGATGTGGTTGCTTTAGATATTAGATATTTAATTGTTTAATTCAGCAATCCAAGGCCTCCTATACCAGCACGCCGTACTTGGATAACTATAGGGACAAAGATATGGAAGACATAATCTCTGTCTTCTTGGATTATATTCTCTCTATATCATTTGTTATATATTTCTATAGCAAGCTGTCTGCTCGAACTTAGAAAGTCTAAAGTAAAACAGTCTCTGCCTCTAGGGACTCAGTTTCCCGGGAAAGACAGTCACGTAAACTGATAAATAATCCAGTGAGCACAGTGTGAGCAGCATATGCACAGTGCATGGAAGAGCAAGACATCTTGGGGGGGAGGTTGCACGGTACGCTCCTGTCAAATGCAACGACTGTGGAGGGGAGGGTAGTGACAAACTGATATTAATCATGTTTTTAAATTAATGACACCACTTCCTTACTAAAATAATCAAGCCTTGCATCTGAACCCTGCTCTGTGACCTTCATATGGTTCCACATCCAGTAGATCATTTTACCTGTCTAGTTACCCTGGGAGGGGGACATGGGACACGATCCGCTTTTACTAGAAGGAAATCAGGATTAATGTATAGAGCCTAAGACCATGCGGTCAGTAAAAGGGCTGTTGTTATTGCCTTGAACTACTGACTTTTTTTTTTTTTTTAACTAGAAGCTTTCTCATTCTGGCTTCTAACAATATTTAGATTCTTATCACACCCAACAACAGCCACCGTGATGAAATCGAACAGACATCATCACATGTACATCTTTTTTAAAAAAAATTCCTCTATAATTGAAGAACCTATAATAACCCAAATCTAGAATAGATGCTGTGATTATCCCCTATTCATATCGGCCTCTGTCGAGCTTTCAGAGGCTCTTCCTTCTTTGAATCTTTTGCTGCTCTTATTTCTATGTTAAAATGTGGAGGACAAGAAAAAGAAAAAAAGTCATTATAATGTCGTGGCTGAAAGAGCTCTGGAGTCAGACCTTCTGGGTTCTGATCCTCCCCTCCGGGCATGCTCGCTCACTTGCTCAGAGGTCCCTGACCACCGGGCCTCAGTTTCTCCTTCTCCAGCTTGAGGATAATAGTAGGACATGAGCCTCACAAGGTTACAAAGATTAAATGAGTGAAAGCCCCTAATGAGAGCATCACACCATAGGTCAGTAAGTGTTGTGATGCTATTATTACTAAAATATGCTAATGATAACTATCTATTATCCCCAACTCTACCCACAGAAAAGGAAGGGAATGGAATAATTTTACTCTTTTTTTCCTCACTTGCTCTGCTGAGTACCCAGGTAGAAACATTTCTCCATTGTAAGAAAGAGCCTGAGGTCTTCAGATGACCTCAGTGACGGCTTCTGTTAAATCCCCACAAAGCACTAAAGCTCCTTCCCTTAGGACACCTGGCATGAGTGGAGGGGGGAAACCATTCCCAATCTTCGCCCCACTGAGTCTTGTACACCTGAGGTCGCCTGCTCGTATTTACCCATTTTTCTTCTCTGTTATCAAGCCCCACTTCTTCATCTCTCAATAGGAAACAGTTTCTGCTGAATCCTACCCAGTTCCTCCCCAGCCTTCTTAAACCCTGGAACCCCAATGGGGCACCATGAGGGTCTGGCTCTTGCCAAGTGGACCATACAGGCCCCCTGTGCTCCAGCCCCACGAGAGGACAGTGCAGGAGAGGGCAGGGTGGCAGCGAGTTGCAAGGACCCGCCGCACCCAGGTCTTAGGGCCGTAGTGGACCTAGAGCCCCAGCGTGGCATTTTGTCCAGCTGCTTGGCACCTGGAGTCACACGCAGGGGGGCTTGGAGGGCTGTGTCCACCAATAGAAAACGAAAGGTCATCAAGGAAGATAGTAGGTGCTAAATCCATGGTTTGCTCAGCAGAGTTTTGTTTCATCGTTACGAAAGGCGAACAGCTTAACTGCAAAGGGAAACCCCACCACGTAAGATGAAAACATTTGAGAGCTTCTTCACTGGCAGGCCACGGGGCAGTGAAACAGAATAGCTGTGGTCTGGCGGGGCACCACTGCCACGTGTACCCCCAGGGACGCACTGCAGAGGACACCTGCTGTAAGGGCCTCGCTCACCAGGCCGAGCCAGGGCTCCGCACTCCTTGGAAACTCAGAAGTTCGTCTGGGTCAAACCCAGCCTTTTCCCTGGTCGTTCCTCATTTTAGGTGCAATCTTCAAAAGAGTATAAGCTGACACAAATGATTTATTGTCATAAAGAGCATTGACTTCTAAGGATGTTTCTCAGGTGGCCAATGACAATCCAGTTCAGTAGGCTCTAGAGGTGCCTAACAGGTGCGGTCTCGACCTATCCTGCACCCCTTAAGATTGGCTTTGCTCCTTGTAACGTGTACTGAGAAATCACCTCTACTTTGACGTTAGGCTAATAAACGTGTATTAATTCATCTTGTTACTGTAGACTATAATTTATTCAATACACACTACAGATCATTACTTGCTTATGCATCTTTTGAAGTTACCAATTTTATATACTATCTACAGAAAAGGATATTTCTCATTAAAAGTATTGTACATCAGTGTTGTAAAGTAAAATGTTCTTTGCTCCTCCAAAACCATGTGTTATTCTAGAAAGATTGGTGTAAATCTGGAAGGCACTAGACATGTCTTTCCAAGGGTTACGATGGGGTGATAAAAGTGTATCCAAAAAGTTAACATTTTGGTCCCTCTTATGTTTTCTGGGACAATTTATGGGCACATCACATTCAGCAAAAATTTAGCAACTATAAAATCCCTCAATATTTTTTTTTGTGGGATCAGAAAGAGCAGAGGTGATTCCTGCCCTTAAGGAATTTCTGCCTCCCTGTAAATAAGAAAATAAGACTAACACACATGACAAAGAGCAAATGAAATCCTTTAGTGTTGTATTGACTTCTAAATTATGCAGGCAGGTTTGTCTTTCAGAAAGAGGGAGACCATTTGGAGCTGATTGGGTCGCAGAGGCCCCAAGGTGGCCCGGGAATCACACCAGGTCCTAAGGAATAGGTTGGGATGTAAGTGAACAGCTGGGAAAGGCCATTCCAGGCAGAGGTTACAACACAGAGGGCCACATGTCTTCACAGGCCGCCGGAGCAAGTGGCCCACCGCCCAGGGGTGGTGTGGAGGAGCAGGGGGATATGCCCTCAGCCCCCATCAGCCGGGGGTATCTCTGTTCTATTCCTAGAGGAGGTCAGACAGGAAGGCATTAGGCATCTGGGGGCATCAGATCAGGTGATGAAAGCATAAAACATGGACCCTGCTCTCAACTTCCACCTGTGCAATAAAAGAATACACCGTAAGGTGACGGGACAGGCTATTTTAGGAGGGGGAGCTGCTCCCCAAAATAAACATCATAATTTCGCTTCTGAATAAAGTAGTTTACTTTGGGCCAAGATGTTGTCCATGTCCCTGAAAATTTCATGTAAACACTTTTTTTTTTTTATTTTTATTTTTTCATCTAAACACTTTAAAGGGAGCTCTCGTTCACAGGAAGGGAAATATGTTAGTAATGTTGAAAATAGCCATGGTCTTACACCATTTCGTCTTATCTTGTTTTGTGGGGGGAACAATATGAGGAAGCCATTCTGTAAGTGCCAGGGTGGCTCAGCAACTGTATGCGTATGATTTATTGCAAATTCATGCTGTGTCCCTCATCTTAATATCCCCGCTTGCCCCTGACGCATAGGGCAGGTTAGCTTGAACATGGAGCTCTGAGATCAGGAGCTTCCAAGGGCCGGTGGCTTGGCTCTGAGCCCCCTACACCAGCCAGCTGCCTTGCAAGTTCCCAGCAAGAGCAGAGAGAGACCATCAGCCCCCAAAAGGAATCAAATAAACTCAACCAGGGGGAGCCACTGCGTGGCCACGGCCCGTCCCTGATTCCACATGGACAGAGCAGCTTAAATGTTTAATGTGACTGTTCAGCATGAGCAAAAAATACTGAATACTGGAACTGGCTCAACAGAGTTTGAAGTACATTTGTACTTCTACAAAAACTTATGAAAATTTTGAAATACAAAAACAGGAAAGCACAAGCTATTTAATATCAGGGTAAAGTTTCAGTATAACACATATCAACACATTAAGAACCAATTATAAGCCATTTGATTAAAATTCTTCCCGTATGTAACAGAAACACCAGAAACACCGTAAAGTTCTTTACGCCTTATGTCTCAAAAGCATGATGGGAACACACACACTTTCATGAGTTAACCCGATCACATTTCAGGGAGCTGAATTTTGCAACAGAGGAGTCTCTGTTTCATTTCAACTCACTTCAAACCTTCGGAGAGTCAGTAAATGAAAAAAACTGAAGCATCAACATAGGAGTCAACTCCACCTACGTCAAATTTTAGTTTAGAAGTGTGCTTTTAAGTATTAGAATAAGTAGAGTTATGGGAAATATTTTCGTGATTTAGAAATATGTAAGCATATGAGTGAGATTGGGCATAGAAATCAAGTATCGGTTGGGACAAGAAAATATTTGATGATTTGATAATAAGGGAAAGTAATTTAGTATTTTTTTTTTTTTTTTGCCTATCCCCCCGAACCTCCCCTTGGCAACCTCCAATTCATTCTATTTAAGAGGCTGGGTTTTTTTGTTATTTGTTTTGATTTTTTGGATTCCAAATATAAGTCCATAATATGGAATTTATCTTTCTCTGTCAGACTTATCTCACTTAGCATAATATCCTGTAGGTCCATCCATGTTGTAGAAAATGGCACGATCTCATCCTTTTTTATCAGTCATGAAAAAAGACTAATATATTCCTCCGTGTGTGTGTGTGTGTGTGTGTATACACATATACACACAACCACATCCTCTTTATCCATTCATCTACCAATGAACACAGGTTTCTTTCATATCTTGGCTATTAATAATGCTGCAGTAAACACAGAGGTGCATATATCTTTTTGAATTAGTGTTTTTATTTACTCTGGGTAAATACTAGTAGAACTACTGGATCATATGATATTTCTAATATTATGAGGAAGCTCCATACTGTTTCCCACAGTGACTGTACCAATGTTTATTCCTGCCAACAGTGCGTAAGAGTTCCTTTTTTTTTTTCTACATCCTCATTAACAGTTATTGTTTCTGGTGTTTTGATTTTAGCCATTCTGACGAGTGTGAGGTGTTTAATAGGACACTGTTGTTTGGTACTTTGATTAGTAATTTCAAACATCTTGTTGTGTGTCTATTGGCCGTTGTGGGTCTTCTTTTGAAAAATGTTTGACTCCTCTACCCATTTTTTAATTGGATTGTTCGGTTTTTGACGTTGAGTTGTAGAAGTTCTTTATGTATTTTAGATAGTAACCTTTTATCAGATGTGCCATTTGCAAGTATCTTCTCCCATTTAGTACATTACTTTTTGTTTTGTTGATGGGCTCCTTTGTTGTACAAAAGCCGTTCCTTTTGGTGTGGTCCCAAATGTTTATTTTTTATTGTTTCCCTTGCCTTAGGAGACATAGCTAAATAAATATTGTTTAGGATGATGTCAAAGAACTTACTGTCTATGTTTTCTTTTAGGAGCTTTATGGCTCAGGTCTCACATTTAGGTCTTGAATCCATTATGAGTTTATTTTTGTGTATGATGTAAGAAAATGATCCACTTTCATGCTTTTACATGTGGCTGTCAGGTTTTCCCAACACCATTTGTTGAAGAGATGGTCATTTCCCCACTGTATACTCTAGCCTCCTTTGTGATAAATTTACCATAAATTCTGTTCCATTGATCTAGGTGTCTTTTTGTGTCAGTGATGAAGGAAAATGAAGTTTATCGTATCAATTTTAGCAATCACTACAAAGGGAAATAAGGTTTATTTTACACAGATACTATATGGAAATGATATATTTAAATTGTACATTTCCAAAATGTAAACCATTTTGATTCAATATAGGTAGCCTTTTGAGTCAAAATGAATCAGTGCTAATTCCTTAATAAGAGAATCACAAGTATTCTTTGATTTGCAAGTGACTTCTATAAAATAGCCCAACCATTTGTTCATTTTGTACTTAAAAATAGAAACATATGACGTTCTTTTCCTGATCTTCCTCCAAACTAAAAGTTAAATGTCTTTTTTGAAAACTATCTCCTCTATGAAAATAGTCTTACTTGGCATCTGATCAGTTTTAATTTAATAATATAGACATTTCCTGCTACAGAACTGAATTTTAAGTCTGAAGGCAAGTTACAAAGCAAACGGAACTGGCATTTTTGACCAGGGGTTGAGGCGAACACGGGAAGGAAAACAAAGATAGGAAAAAAGAGACTTTCTCTTGATCGTCACTTGTGCAAATGACAGAGGAAAACGCAGATAAAATAAGCTATTTTTTTTTTTTACTATGCTCCTCTGATCTGAATGGTACACATGAGCATTTACGTATATATAAACCACTTAGTGGTCATCTATGAAATAAGTTTTACACATAAAATCCTTACCATAAAATTGTGTAATGGTGCCATGCCTCTATTCCTCCTGTCTGAAAAGCTTTTAAACTCTGGCATCTGTTTAAACTCATCATCCATCCTTTGGATTCTCTGCGTCAGCTGGATCTGTGTCACACGGGCTGTGACAAGTCCCTCATGCTCTCCTCCCTTGTGCGTCCTTTGGAACAAACCAGATGCCATGATTCATTCTTAAGTTTTGGACACTGACTAAGGAAAAGAGAACGTCTGATGTTATCATGCAGTTCAGAGAGAAAGATGAGGGGTAAGACCGTATGAGCAACTAGTGAGAAAAGAAGTTTTAAGCACAGGGGATTTTTCTATCACGACCGTAGTAGTATTCGCTGGAAATTGTAGTACTATTACACAGAGAAAAATAATTCTCATAGAAGGATTAACATTTTTTGGGGGGGGGGGGGTTAGGAAACACTGAGGAATACAATCCAATGTTAATGTATAGAATACAAGTTTTCTATGCACTTAAAACTTTTTTCTTCCTTTTTCTCCTGAATATATGAGCTCATGAGTTTGTCATGTCCAAGAAGTTATTTGAGTCACAGTGATAACATTGGTTTTCCATCCTCTTTGAAAGAAAATCTTCTTAAATTCAGACAGATTTTCCTGTTCTTTTGTTTTCCTTAATTGGTTGGGACAACTAATCAAAACAGATTTAATTATGAATTTTAAGAGTAAAATACTGTTTACAAGTACCCACTTTATTTTTTTTTAAGATTTTATTTATCCATGAGAGACACAGCAAGACAGGCAGAGACACACACAGGCAGAGGGAGAAGCAGGCTCCCTGCGGGAGCCCGATGGTGGGACTAGATCCCAGGACCTCGGGATCACGACCTGAGCCAAAGGCAGATGTTCAACCACTGAGCCACCCAGGTGCCCCAATGGTTGAGATCTAAACACAAGTAGCCACATGTCAGAGCGCCCACTTTCAACCAGTGCCCTCCCCTGCACATTGGGGGGGGGCGGTTACTCTGCAAAGGAAGACAGCTGGGAGCTTACGACCCAGCCAGGCTAGGAAGGATTCCTGAGGAAGGAGAAGAGAGGCACACATTCTTTCCTCCTCTCTCGCTTGCCTGTTTCCACACAACACGTAACTCCTATCTCTAGCTGACCCTACTACAAAATCATCACCATTATCTCAAGTTCACAGGAGCAGACTTAAGGTACTTTGTTTGACCAACTGGAAAAATAAAAAACAAACTTCATTTCACTGTGAAATTCTCCATGGATCAGTTTTGTGAAAACACTTTCATAATAAAGCCTAAGAGCTTAGACCTAGTAAATACAAGTTGCTGTAACTTACCCCGAGAGTTTTTGTTGAACAAAAGGATATGGCAAGTCCTTTAAGAAGATGAATAGTGTGGTTCAGTCCAAACTTGAATACATTGCTATGCCATATACGACTTCTCAAGGTCTTTGCATTCATGGAATTCTAACAGAGTTGTTCCCATTGAACTGGAATCCTTTGAGAGAGCCAGACATTAAAACATAAGTAGTACAATGTAAGGGAGACTTTAAAATTTATTTTCCATGAGAGTCATTGTGTTATCTCTTCATAAATGGGATATATGCTAACTGTGCAAAAGTTAAGCAATTCAAAAAAACAAAAAGAAGTAGGACTAAAAATTTCCCTAAGGGAAAACCATTATTAACATATGGCAGGGCAGCCTGGGTGGCTAGGCAGGTTAGCGCTGCCTTCAGCCCAGGGCCTGATCCTAGAGTCCTGGGATCGAGTCCCATGTCAGGCTCCCTGCATGGAGCCTGCTTCTCCCTCTGCCTGTGTCTCTGCCTCGCTCTCTCTCTGTGTCTCTCATGAATAAATAAGTAAAATCTTAAAAAAAAAATTGGGAAATACATTTCTGATGGTCTCTTCCTAGATTTGTTTTACATATAGATATACACATACACACATGTACATACAAATACTATTAATGGGATCATAAAATGTATGCCGGCCTGTATCCTGTATCTTTATATGTATATTATATATATATTATATATATAAACTGTGTTTATGTATATAATATATAATATATATTAATTACATATTAAATTAATTGGGGGCTATGTTTTTCCATAAAAATGAAGACTTAGAATTATACTTAAGTTTTTTGGGGGATCCCTGGGTGGCTCAGTGGTTCAGCGCCTGCCTTTGGCCCAGGGCGTGATCCTGGAGTCCTGGGTTCGAGTCCACGTCGGGCTCCCGGTATGGAGCCTGCTTCTCCCTCCTCCTGTGTCTCTGCCTCTCTCTCTCTATGTCTATCATTCGTTCATTCATTCATAAATAAATAAATAAATCTTAAAAGAAAGAATTACACTTAGGTTTTTAATTACAGTTAGTTAACACACAGTGTAATGTTAGTTTTAGATGTAAGATATAGTGATTCAACACTTCTATATGTCACTGGGTGCTCATCACAACAGGTGCATTTCTTTATCCTCCCCATCCCCTATTTCCCCCATCACCCCACCCACTTCCTCTCTGGTGACCATCAGTTCTCTATAGTTGAGTCTGTTTCTTGCTTGGTCTCTCTCTCACTTTTTTCCCTTTGCTAGGTCATCGTTTTAAGCCCTTATTTTTCCAAGCTTCTCTGCATGGACATTCAGATTGTTTCTGATGGCAAAATTTGGGAACATTCGGAGAGTTGGACATGGTTTATCAGGAGAAAAATTTTCAGAGAACTAACTTCAGCACAAGAGACCATGTTTGTTGAATTACCTCTACCAGTAGTCCTCAGGCTCCCTGACATCCTGGTTAAGAGCCCAGATCCTGGGAGTCTTGTGTCATTCTAGCTTAAAATGGAAGTGGAGATTCTAAGGGCTATACTCTAAGGAACTAGACAGGTCTTTACAGAAGGCAACTAGTTCCAGACAGTGGGACTGTCTGCACTCGAGCAAAGACAAAACAGAAAGCCTCTGAAGATGAGCTATTTGGCTCTGGAAACTTCTTATAATTAATACTTACCAAATTGGCAACTAATAAGGCTGACTCAGAGTAATTTCCATAGTTTTTATATACCTCTTTGGGAGCAGCCACCTGCCACCTACCAGCTGTTAGCACCATCTTCCTCCTCCCACATCTACCCTTTGAATTCCACAAGAAGAAGCCATCACTCAGGTACCCATGATCCCTGAGAATCCACTGAGGTCCCTAGGAAATGGGACAGCAAGGCTCTGGCAGGTGCAGCATTGGTGAAGCTTCACTGTAATAATGCACACTTCAGCTTTTCTCACAGAGGCTCTCCGAGTTAGCTCGTTACATTCAACCCTCATTTATAAAGCATCAGTCACTGTGCTGGCAGTTTGTTTTATATTCAGCTGAAGGGAAGCAGCATATACTAGAAATAACTTGGGCCAACAAGACTTAAGGATGAACCTGGTTCTCCACTTGACAGCTCTGTGGCTTTGGGCAAGATATGACCCTCTCTGGTAGCCCTCGGTTAGCTGCTCTGAAAACTGAGGATGACCGTAGTACCTCAAAGGGTTGCCTAGAAGATTAAGGGAGAAAACTCACTTATTACACAGTTCCCAACATTTAAAAAAATTTTAAAAACATTTTATTTATTCATAGAGACACAGAGGCAGAGACACAGGCAGAGGGAGAAGCAGGCTCCATGCAGGGAGCCTGACATGGGACTCGATCCCGGGACTTTAAGATCACACCCTGGGCTGAAGGCGGCGCTAAACCACTGAGACACCCGGGCTGCCCAGTTCCCAACACTTAATATGAGCTTTATTAATGTTATCTATTATTGTCAGTGGTGATGAAGTCTTAGAAAAAACACAACAAATGGCAAGTCCTTTAAGAAGATGAATAGTGTGGTTCAGTCCAAACTTGACTACATTGTTATGCCAAATACAACTTCTCAAGGTCCTCCTACCCCTAAGAGTTGATGTCAGGACTAAAAATAATGTACATGGATGCGCCTAGCATGAGATGTGTTCCACAGAGGTCAAGTCCCTTTTCTCTCCAATGTCCCCAAGAGCTTCGTTTATTTCCCTGCATAGATTCTCCCTAATAGACAGTTCAAAACTATTGAAGAACTAGCAAAGGATGTCAAGGATTTACCAAATATCCTAACTACAGTGAAATAAACATCTGGGTATGGGTAGAACAGTGATGAGCTGGTTATAACAGCAATGGCCAATATATATGGAATTGGGGGATGTGTTCATTGGAGGAGAACTCAGAACTCAAACATAGTATTGCTTAGGAGATGGCCTTGGTCTTGAAAGATGATTGACCCCAAGAGCTTGTTTGCAGCCAACTGGACATTGTCCTAGAGGTGATTTTATTAATCTAGTAGGCTCTGTGGTTGGAAATGTCACATTTTAGTCATCGAGGAAATGGTTGGGTTAAGAAAACATCTTGTAAAAATACAAATGAAAACTGGAGGCTGAAGCACATAGGTATGTGGCCGTGTGTGTTGCCTGTGCGCTGTTGACACGTAGAAATAGTTTCTGCCTTCCGTGTGTAAGTAGGGCACTTTGAGACAAAGGAACAAGACCAAACACTACAGGCTTGTCCTTGTAGTTTCCCTTGTTTTTCTCCTGTTTGGTGAAGAGATACACAGTGTGGAGCTGAGACACCAGCTCCGCTGTGGCTTGGCTGGTGATGAATCGTCATGGTTGGCTGCATTCTTTCTTAGATTTGCAGTCAACAGTACTTAATATGCATTTACTCTGTGTCAGGGACTCTGGATAAGAAGATCCCCCATCGCAGGTTGCTGATAGGCCAGTGAGAGGAGACAGGAACTACACAAGTCATGAAAAATATGGAGTTCATTGGCTGGTGATAAGAGCTATAGTGAGCGATCGAGCAGGGAGGGGAGAAGAGGGTGGTTACTCTTGCACGGAGGCTGGTGTGAGGACACGCTCTTTAGGAAACATCTGAGCAGGGAACTGAGAGGGTGACTTCTGCGAATATGTGTGGGGAAATCTTTGGTCAGAAAAGCAAGAGCACATAGACCGAGGAACATCCCAGGTGTGTTCCAGGAACAGCAAGGGGCCAGGGTGACCCCAGCAGAGTGGGTTAGGGGGTAGCTGGGGTCCAAATGGTGTAAGACCTCGTGGCCTCTGTGACAACTTTGTCTTTACTGTGGGTGAGATGGGAAGCCACTGGAGTGTTTCAGGCAGAGGATTGAGGATCTGGCTTCATTTTGCAGACACCTGATGTACACTATCTCTTCAAGTTGGCTGGCTGGAGTGGGCCTGCAGCAGAGAGACCACTGGTGATCTCCCACTTCTGGCACTTTCTTGCTTAGAGTCAAAATAACTCCATACAGTGTTATCTTCAGCAAGAACTGGGGCTCAGAGCAGAGAAGCAGCTAAGCAGAGTCAGGGTTCGGGTTCAGACCCATGACTCCCAAAGGCAGAGCTCTTTGCTCTCATCCTATGTACAACGCATGTCACCATCATGGTGAAGATGAATGGCTAAGTTTTCCATTAGGGGTGTAAACTACACCACGGCCTGAAGTCATCACACAGAGGCTCTGAAGAGAAAACGATTTCATGCCTTCTCTGAGGTTTAGTACTCTGAACACAGCTCCTTTTTCATGCTGCCCCTCCAGATTTCTTTTACAAGTGGTTGTTCACATTTTGTGTTTTACTGTGAACTACAACTGAGTTCATTTGAATCACACTAATCTGTCAGCTGAAAGAGTTTCACAGAGGAGTGGAGGGCCCTTGGCTGCCTAAGGCCTATTGGAATATGCATTCTTCTCTCTACCCCATCACACCTATAGACGGGGCCCATTTCTGTGAAGTGTCCTTGTGGTCTCCACATGGCACGTGAATGTCCTCTTGGGCCCAATTCAGTCTAGACGCGCGTGCATGAACAAGACACCAGAATTTCGCTGCCCTGCAGATGAAGCAGTAAACAATTCACAACTCCGGGTGACAGTGATACTTGGGCTGAACAGCAGAAACAGCTTGTTGTGTCGTTTCCCCAAGGCTTTCATTAGTTCCAAATAACGCAGGCTGGAACATTCTGTTCATCGCTCAATGGCACTGGAGAACTTTTATATTACCATTAAGTGATGAGCCACATCATCAAGATCTCTTAATTTCCTTGCAAGCCACCTTGTGGAGGGGCACCTGGGGGTCTCAGTTGGTTAAGCATCTGGCTCTTGGTTTCAGGTCAGGTCATGATCTCAGGGTGGTGAGATCAAGCTCTGTGTCCGGCTCTTCAACTCCTCCTCCCTCTGCTAACCCCCACCCCATTGCTTGTCCTCTCTCTAATAAAAATCAAATCTTTTAAAAAAATTGTTTATAAAACAGTGAACCACAGACCCATGGCCTGAGGAATGGCATTCAAAGAACCCGAGGCACTGGGAGCCGTGTGGGGCTGCACCAGTGGCGTGGAGGCAGCAGGGACATCCCAGCTGAGCTTCCCAGTTAGTACAACTAAGTGGTCAGATTTGAAGTCAGACAA
The DNA here is from genome assembly GCA_017311455.1 of Otocyon megalotis megalotis. Taxonomy (NCBI): domain Eukaryota; kingdom Metazoa; phylum Chordata; class Mammalia; order Carnivora; family Canidae; genus Otocyon; species Otocyon megalotis. Next base: position 89,335 of record JAEUCK010007791.1, read on the forward strand.
GATTAAAGCCATCATGCATATTTGAGAAGAAAGTTTTCAAAATCTCTTGAAAAAAATCTTGTTAAAATATTTATATCTAGATAGATATGTATCTATATACATATTATATATACTATATATATGCTATATATAGTATATATAAATTTTTTTAGAGGAAGGGCAAGACTAGGAGATATAGAGAGAAGAACCAACAGTACCCACTTCTGCAGTCTCAGCACACAGTCCTGTGTCCCTGAATTTTACACCTGTGGGAACGTCTGCGGGCTCGGGCCACAGAGGAAGAGTGTAAAGGTCCAGAGGGTCCTCCCCTCACCACACTCACTTGAAGGGAAATTGGAAAATTTCATTTCTATGCTTTTTGGATGGCAGGGGAGAAACTACCAAATATGCTCAAACACATTGTGTGCTATGAAGTGACGTAACACAGCGAGAATCCCATGCACCTGCCCTCTTCCAAGCCCAGTGGGCACAGAACTCACTGAGAATCTAGTTCAGTGGATCTGGCCCTGTGGAAGAAGAGTGGACAATAGTTGTGGACCTGGATTTATACCCGACTCCAGCAGGGATGTGCCCTGGGAGTCAGGGGGCACTGGGAGATCCCTGGTGTGCTCCGAGCCCTGGGCAATTTGAGCATAAGAAAGCACCCTGTTATATTAACACTATGGCTGTTTCTCACTCATTCTCTTTTCTCACTTATTCTCTTCAGGTCCAGTTGAAAAGTGAAGAATCCAAAACCTTTGCTATGAAGATTCTCAAGAAACGCCACATCGTGGACACAAGACAGCAGGAGCACATCCGCTCCGAGAAGCAGATCATGCAGGGGGCACATTCCGACTTCATAGTGAGGTAAAGGCCTGGCCTGGGGCTGACGTTCTCCCACTCCAGGTGGGTGGCAGGTCAGCCACAAAACCCACCGCCTCCCATGTTCCCCGTTACACATCTCATTCAACCAGGAAACAGATTTTTAAATCTGATTTTAGGAAAGTTGTTAGACTTAAACTTTGGGGCGGGGAGGGGTGTTTTTGTATTATTATTATTATTTTTTAAGAGAATCACATTCTATGAAAAACACATGGCTTTCCCAAAGATCTTTCTGTTTCTAACATCCCATGCTGATGCTCTCTGTGACCCTATATAGATTTCTTTTGGAGCTTGAAGGACAAAATACAAAAATTAGATTATTTGAATACTAATATGTACATTTTTAAAATTTTGAAGATTAAAAAAATGAAATGACTATTCCATCTCCATATTTTGAGAACATTAATAAGAAGATAATGAGGAGTTTTCATAAACAAAACAAAGCCTGTTCTAGTTAATTTGTCAGTGGCACTTAAAAACAGGGCACAAGGTGAACTTAGGTGAACAGCACGAGAATTTCATTCATGTCTGCATTTGTAAAGTGTACCTATTTTATAACCATGTATACTGCATGTTTATGACCACTAAATAGGGCTGAAGAGTCCATGTGTTAAAAATCAGCTAAACTGAGACAGGAGGAGCCCCAAGAAGCCATCTTGGTCCATAATCTTTTGGATTAATCCATTCATTGCCAAGGACAGCCCAGCCCCCACCTATACACATCTTGGTCAGGAGCCTGTTGCCTCCTATTCCCTATTTGCAAACAGACCTTTCTCCTTTTAATGACATTTCAAGCTTAGAAAACCAAGCATAAGACTGTAATCTGAGCACCTAAAACACATTCTTTTCAAAGACAATCACATTTCTAACCTTTGTTTTCTTGTTTACAATCCACAGATTGTACAGGACATTTAAGGACAGCAAATATTTGTACATGTTGATGGAAGTGTGCCTAGGTGGAGAGCTCTGGACCATTCTCAGGGATCGGTAGGAGTTTTAAGAAATTTCTATCATTTCATTAAAAATGTAGTTGACTGTGCTAGTAAGAAGAGTCAATTTTAAAGTCTAAAAATCATATTTATATGTTACATATTTATATTTATACATATATATATTTCAGAACATAAGTAAATATGGGATACAACCCATTGTACACATATGCCTTAGTAAACATGAAGCTCGCTCTGTTTCAGATTTGTAACCAATGATAAAGGCTTAGTCCAGCATGGAAATGGGACCTAGCAAGGTATATAACCAGGTCATCTTTTTAACTTGAATCCCAGAGTCAGTTGCCTAGAAGTCAATTGGTTGCTGTGACACGAAGGAAATAATGTTATAGCTGCTATTGGGATTAATGATCAGTTTAATTGCCTTTCTGGACACTGAGAATTTTTTCCCCTGATTTACTTTTTCTCCAGCTTTACATTGCTCTTTGGTTTCAAAATTAGCAAGTCAGCCATCTTTTTCAGGCTTCTGCTGATCTCAGAAAAACAATGAATCTCCTTATAAGCAGTATTCCGTGTAAACAATCTAATTCAGATTTACTCATGTTTGCCCTTTCAGGGCAAGTAAAGTTGGTCTAATCAGAGCTTGTTTCTCTTATTAATACAGCTAGCAAACTAGAAATGGAGTCTATAAAATGCCCTAGGAGATCATTACCAATCCTAAATGTGTACTTAAAAAAAAATAAAAGTCAATTTTCTTTTCCTGTGAATGATCATTTTCTAGAAGGCATCCTTCTCCCTCTGAACACCTTTTGACATATTTGTTTTTCATATTTGTTAGTCTCACTCATGTCCTCCTTCAGAAACTCTATTACAGACTGCCCTGTTGTTCCCAGACAGCCTTCCTGGTTTTTTGACAACCTGTTAGTCTTAGATATCCCAGAATAGAACCGGTGGCTCTTTAGATAGGATAACTTATGAAGTCTCATCCCTCCTAGTGTTCTCATGGTAACTCCATGTCTTTGGAAACATTGACATTTTTCAGGTCTTAGCCCCGTTTCCTTCCTTGTGTATGTCAAGTGGATTTCTTTTTACTTATTCTGTCCTGATGACATTGCTGTTGTGTTTCACTCCCTAAATTTGAGGTCAACGAGTATATAAGGAATGCATCATGTTGGCATTCGGAAAGCAGAGTGAACATCTGTACTAACCTATTATAGTGCATCATTACATTATTTCTGGTAATATTTGAGCACAGATTCTATGCCAGGCATTGTACTGGAAGTTGGAGATACAGTGATAAAAGAGACATGGTCCCCTTCTCATAATTTACAGTCTGCGTCAAGTGAACCCTCTGACTTGTGAGCTAATGTCTGCTTCATCCTAACATAACTCTACTATATTATTTTTGAACTGACCTTTCAATCCACTAATTTACTTGAAATATCTTCCCTGATTTGTTCTAATTAGAAGATTTACAGGTGGAAGTAAGCATGAAAGCAATAATAAGCCACAAAGGGAAAGGAACTATTTTGAGCTTCTGTGAATCAGGCAGCAACACAAGTCAATCTGAAGTTCACATGTGAGGCATCAAACATCAATTTAGGTTTTGAAAGAAAATATTATTTCATATTTCTCCCTACCTAACTTGGTTTGCATTTTCTTGGCTCATAAGTGCCAGCCAAGCCTTCCGAGTGAGATGTATTTTGATCTGGCAAGGCAGCTAAATTTGCTATTAAAAAGTGGTTTACTAAAAAAAAAAAAAAAAAAAAAAAAAAAAAAAAAAAAAAAAAAAAAAAAAAAGTGGTTTACTTTGGAGGAGTAAATGGAGGCAAAATATCAGTGGGTGGTCCTTTCTCTGCATCCACCAGGATGCTTTTTGATTGGTTCAATTTCCTTCCCTTTTATCATTCTTGGGTTTGGGATACACAATTGGTGAGTCCCTGCAATGAGCTTGCTACTATGAGAAAAGCTAGAGGTAAGATAGCTGCTTGTTCCTTCCCAGAGGTTGAGGAGGGATGAGGCCTCAAAATTAAAAGCAATAAAACTATTATATATGCATGTAGTATTTTATTTCTTTTACTATTTTCTTTCCCCTTCTTCAAAAAATTGCTCAGATTGGGGACACAGTTTTGGAGATCTAGGCTCCAATGAATATTGCCCCTGACCAGCTTTCTAACTATTTGAGGCTGAAAGTCCCAAAGGTTAATTTATAGAAACAACAACAACAAAATGCCAAGAAGAAAAAGGAAAATAATGATGCTATCTGTCACAGTGTAGTTGAAAATATCCGTAGTTAAAACAAATCATATTCAACTCATTCAGTTTTCTTTTTGCATCCCAGGAAAGCAGCAGTAGGGAAGCTATTCTGAAAGGATAAAGGAAATGTATCTGGGTTGGTTTTAAGAAGGGCTTGTGTGACTATTCTTTACTGACACGGTAATACATCTAAGCCTTAGGGATTTAGTGTAGGAAGTCTCTGATAGCAACAGATCTCCTCCCTCACCTAGTAAGTGAGATGACCATCTCCTGCCTCTGTCTTTTTTCTCATTGGCACAGAAAAAGAATGCAGAGCAGTTTTCCTGCTGTTGTCAAAAAGTAAGAATTAAAATCCTAAAAAAAATTAAAATGATACCATCTATATAAAACAAAATTGGAGGACTATTAAATATTTATCTTTAAGATACAACGCCCCTGAAATGTTAATTGTTGCACTTATTTCCCTTATTTATTCTTTATTAGCTATCGTGTTTTGTCTCGTAGTTTGTGACTCTTTGTTTTCCACCAATTCTGTTCCATTATTTGGGGTAGATAGGTACACGTTGTTATATTTTATTCACCTTTCCTCCATAACACTTAAAGAATTGGTAATCCCTACAACTTTTTAAACAATGTAAGTGGTTAATATGATAACTACATAATATATATGCTTATAATAGTTTACACATATTAGCATTTACATATTATGTATTAATATTGGTATTTAATATATAGTAATCTAATGAAATTTACTTAAATTTTTAAAAATTTTCCTAATGAATATCTTAATTATTTTAGATACCATGATTTTCAAATTATGCATATTCCATTTCTAGTCATGTGTCTTCCTGGATATGTTTTATAACCAGCAAGTAACTTAAATCTCCATTCCCTTCGATTCTAACTATATTGTGGAGGGTAATTATTTAAATTCCATTTGAGAGGACAAAATGGATGGTTGTAGATCAAAAGTATTTCAAGGGGCCAGGAGGATAGGAGAATCAGAAGATCCTGAACTTGTTCAATCCGAAAGATACACCAAGATAACATCTATATTTGTATAACTAACTCTCAAAATACTCTGAAGACTGTCAGGACAAACCTTCCACAGTTAATCATAGAGAAGATTCCACATTGAAAAGGGTAGGAGGTGTGGAGAAACAGTTGGGAACCAAGTCTCCAGTGCAATTAATCACAGTTGGGAGGGACACCGCATGCACAGAGAAGCAGGAGGATCAGACCCTGAGTTAGGCACCCCCGGCACTGGAGACCCACACTGGGAAAATGAGTACCCATGCTATTTGTCTTTGAAAACCAGTGACGCTTAACTTGGCAAGTGTTTAAAATCAGCTGGGCTTAAGTCCAGGTACTTTAGACATCAGTGGGCTTACCTCCAAAGAGCCTGAGGGCAACAGAAAAGTAAGTCCCTGCCTTTAAAGACTCAGCATAATAAATAAACTGCCAAGGCAGCACAGAAACAGCAATTTGAAAAGTGCCTGGAATATGCGTGAAGGACATTTATTTACTGAGTGTGCACTGGAGTGGCAGGGATCTTCGGGAGACTTCTCCAGGGAAAAAGTGCTGGCAGGCACCAGCCTAGAGAGCCAGACACTTTGGGACCCCATGTTAACCCTCTCCACTTACCTGGCTGGCACTGTAAGCCCCACTCCCACATTCCCCTCCAGACCCATCTCATTCAACCTGCTTAGCAGCCAGCCCTCCAAAGTAACTCCTGCTCTGGGGAGAAGGGAGGATAACCATACACCCCAGCACACCACATTTCCCATAGTCAGGCCTTTCAGCTGCCAGCACAGGGAAAAAGCCCTGCCCTTTGGTGCACCCACAGCTGTGGCAGAAAGAGTAAGTCTGGACAGCTCCCCTGACTACTGACTCTGCCAACCTACAAGCCTATGGCAACCACAGACAGGTCCCCTCAACAGCACAGGGACAAGACCTTGCCCAGGGCACCAACAGAGGACAAAGTAGGCCATTGCAGATGACTGGACTTAAGGCAGATGCAGCTCAGCCACAACAGTAGAGCACACACAGCCCACACAGGCACCACCCCTGAGGCATCTGGTTCAAGTGACCAGGGGGCGTTGCGCTCTGGGCACTACAGGAATCTTCTATACTAGGTCACTACTTTCAAGACCAGGAGCCATCACTGACCTACCTGATACATACATACAAACAAATGTGGAGAGTTAAACAAAATGAGGAAACAGAGGAGTATATCCCAAATGAAAATAGGTTATTCACTTACAAAGCCAGTAAGGAGGTTAAAACAATACTTTCTCTTTTTAATCAATTAATGAAATTAATTGTACCTACAAAAATCAGTCAAGGGATACACAAAATAAAAAAGATGGAAAATAAGACATATTCATAAAATGTGGAGGGGGAGTAAAACCTTAGTGCTTTTAGAATGTGTTCAAATCTAAGAGACCATCAACTTAATATAGCCTGACATACACAGAAGAAGTTACCTCTAAACCTAGTCAGAACCTAGAGTAGGTTCACAAAAAAATAAAGCCAAAGGAATCTAAGCATAACACTAATGAAAGCCATTAAACCACAAGGTAATAGAGTAAGAGAAAAAAGGGGGAGACAGAGAGGAACTGTAAAAATAGTCGGAAAACAAATAAAATGGCAATAAGTATATACCTATCAATTATGACCTTTTATTTATTTTTCCTAGTGATGACTTTAAATAGACTCAATGCTCCAATGAAATGACATAGAATGACGGGATGGGGAAAAAAAAAAAGCTCCAGCTATATGCCACCTACAAGAGACTCATCTCAGACATAGACACATACAGACTACGGTAAAGTGATAGAAAAACAGTCACCATATAAATGGAAGCAGGAAAAAAAAATGCCAGGGTAGCAATACTCTAAAAAAAATAGACTTTAAACCAAATACTATATCAAGAGACAAAGAAAGTTACCACATAATGATAAAGGGACCAATCTGACAAGTATATGACGATTATAAATATCTATGCATCCAACAGAGGCACACTTAAATATGTAATACAATAGTTGTAGGAGACATTAACATCTCATTTATATCAATGGATAAATCAGACAAAATCAACAAGGAAACAGTGGCTTTGAATTACATATTAGACCAGATAGACATAATAGGTATATATAGAACATTCGATCCAGAAACACAATATCCACTCTCTTCAAAAGTACATAGAACATTCTTCAAGATTGATCCTATTAGGCCACAAAACGACTCTCAGTAAATTGCAACAGACTGAAATATCAAGCATCTTTTCTGACCACAATAATATGAAAATAAAAATCAATTGCAGAAAAAAATCTGGGAAGAATACAGATATATGATGCTAAACAACATGCTATTAAACAATGAACAATTCAACCAAGAAATCAAAAGAAAATTTAAAAATACATGGGAGACAAATGGAAATGAAAACACAATAGTCCAAAATCTTTGGGCAGGGGGCAGCAAAGGTACTATCAAGAGGGAAGTTTATAGCAATACAGGTGTATCTCAAGAGACAAAAATATCAAATAATCTGAACTTATACCTAAAGGAGAAAACAACAAACAAAACCCAAACCCAGTGGAAGGAATGAAATAATAAAGATTAGAGCAGAAATAAATAGATACTAAAGAAAAATAGAACAGATTGATGGAACTAAGAGCTTTTCCTCAAAGATCAGGAACAAGACAGTGCCCACTCTCACCACTTTTACTCAACATAGCACTGGAAGTCCTAGCCACAGCAATCAGACAACAAAAAAGAATAAAAGGCATACAGGTTGGTTAGGAAGAAGTTAAACTTTCACTATTTGCAGGTGACATGATACTATGCATAGGAAACTTAAAAACCCACCAAAAAACTATTAGAATTGATAAATGAATCAGGAAATTTTGCAGGATACAAAATTAATATGCAGAAATCTGTTGTATTTCTAAACCTAATAATAAACTAGGAGAAAGAGAAATTAAGACAACAATCCCATTTATAATTACACCAAAAAGAATAAAATACCTAGGAATAAACTTAACCCAAGAGGTGAAAGACCTGCACTCTGAAACTTTATAAAACACTGATGAAAAAAAAATTGAAGGGGATACAAACAAATGGAAAAATATTGTGGATTGGAAGAATGTTGTTAAAATGTCCATAGTACAGATTCATTGCAATCTATCAAAATACCATTAATGTTTTCCTCAGGACTAGAATAATCTTAAAATTTATATGGAACCATAAAAAGTCCCCAAATAGCCAAAGCAATCCTAAGAAAGAAGAACCAGGCTGGAGATATCAGAATCCCAGATTTTCAGATATACTACACAAAGCTATATACAGTAATTAATTGTATTGGCATAGATCAATAGAACAGAATAGAGGGTCAGAAATAAACTGACATTTTCATGGTTAATTAATCTACAATGAAGGCAAAAAATATACAATGGAGAAAAGGCAATCTCTTCAACAAATACTGCTGGGAGAACTGGACAGCTACCCTCAAAAGAATGAAACTGGACCAGTTTCTTACACCATACGCAAAAATAAGCTCAAACTCAAAATAGACTGAAGACCTAAATGTGAGACCTGAACCCATAAAACTCCTAAAAGAAAACACAGGCAGTAATCTCTTTGACATCATCCATAGCAACATTTTTCTACATATATCTTCTCAGGCAAGGTAAGCAAAAACAAACTATTGGGACTACACCAAAATAAAGAGATTCTGCCCAGCAAAGGTAACCATCAACAAAATGAGAGGGCAACCTAGTGAATAAGAGAAGATATTTACAAATGCCATATTCAACAAAGCGTTAATATTCCAAAATATATAAAGAACTCCTACAACCCAATGCTTTAAAAAAAAAAATCCAGTTAAAGGATGAGCAGATGACCTGAATGTGCGTTTTTCCAGAGAAGACATAAAGTGGCCAACAGACACATGAAAAGATGCTCAACATCACTTATCATCAGGGACATGCCAATAAAACCACCATGAGATATCATCTACCACCTGTCAAAACAGCTGAAATCAACAACAACAAGAAACAACAGGTGTGGGCAAGGATGCCGAGAAAAAGGCACCCTCGTGCACCATTGCTGGGAATGCAAACTGATGCAGCCACTGTCGGGAAGGAGGACGGGAGTTCCTCAAAAAATTAAAAATAGAATTACCCTACCATCCAGTAATGCCAACTCCTGGGTATTTACCCAAAGAAAAAAAAACACACTCATGTGAAAGGATACACGCACCTCTGGTTTTACCACAGCATGATTTACAGTAGCCAACATGGAAGCAGCCCAAGTGTCCAACAACGGATGAACAGATAATGAAGACGTGGTGTGTAATTACGATGGACCATTACTCAGCCATAAAAAAGAATGGAATCTTGCCATTTGCAGTGAGATGGATGGAGCTAGAGGGTTAACACCCTCTTACTTAAAAATCCACCAAAGAAACTATTAGAATTGATAAATGAATCCGGAAATTTTGCAGGATACAAAATTAATATGCAGAAATCTGTTGTATTTCTAAACCTAATAATAAACTAGGAGAAAGAGAAATTAAGACAACAATCCCATTTATAAATGGGATTATAGAGGTTAACACCCTCTAGCTAAGTGAGAGAAGTCAGAGAAAGACAAATACCATATGATTTCGATTAAATGTGGAATCCTGAAAATATAACAAAGGAACAAATGGACTTAAATATAGAGAACTAACTAGTGGTTGCCAGAGGGGAGGTGGGGGGATGGGTAAAACAGATAAAGGGGATTAAGAAATATGAACTTCTAGTTGTAAAATTCAGTCACAGAGATGAAAAGTACAGCATTGGGAATACAATCAATGTATTGTATTGATACAATACACCACAGCAATACTGAGGTGACATTTGGTGACAGACGTTGCCTACGCCAACCGTGGTGATCGCCGAGTGATGTACAGAGTTAAGGAATCATTATGTTGGACATCTGAAGTTGACATTGCATTTTAATTACACTTTGACAACCCCAAGAATCAAAGTATCTCAAGGAAATAAGTCTATTTTCCTACTAATTTGGCCTCCCTACCTTTACAAGTGGCAGTTAACCCTCACGGTGGCAACACACTCAAGGGGGATACTCACTGCTGATTGGGGTTAGTAGGCAAGGATGAGAGGGACTGTCTCCTTCTGGGAGAGAGGATTTGTCTTTGTTACTTTCTGTTATTTCAGGACACCGTTTGTGATGAGTTGATTAACTATTGTGATTAGGTTGAAAGCTGGGTCTATCCATAAGCATACATAATCCCCTAATTCTCTCAAATTGTTATCCATGTCGTCTAGCTAAAATAAAACTACCACTTGTTCCCAAAGAAGGTCCAAAGCCCTATTCTGTATGTGGTTTCATTGAAATGACATGTCAAGGCGTAATTTATTATTTTGAAGAGCTATTTAGGGCAGTGATTCATTTATTTAAGCAACTTTCTTTTGATAAAAAACAAGCTTTCATTTTGGTTTTAGATCAAATATTTGTTGTCATTTTCGATTCTAATAGTAATTTTTTTATTTTGAGTTGTCATTTTCGATTCTAATAGTAATTTTTTATTTTGAGTCACCCTAATGCTATGCTTTGTGACTGCTTCTCAGAAGTGTAAACCTACACATTACCCACATCAAAGGTTTTGTGATGAAGCTGTGTTGCTGATAAATATTTTGTAAGCCCATGTTGATTTGTCACATAACATAGAAACAGATTTGAGATAGCATTTTCATTTAATTTTTAAAAATCAGTTACAAATATGCTTATATAGCAGAGGGACTCAAAATAGATTTTTAAAGGAATGGAAACCAGCTCTCTAGAACCTTCCAAATTCCAAAATGGCTGAGAATCAGAGAAACCTTGAAACAGAGCTGTAAAGAACTGAAGACCCAAAGGTGAACGTTGGTGGTCAGTTTATTTTTTTTTTTTGTCAGTTTACTTTATGATGCAAGCGATAAGAATCATTTTTGTCTGTGCCTTTGTGAGAAACAGAAAATGAAAACAGAGATTAGCAGGAGACCCTTCAGAGCTGACCCAGAGCAGTTAGCCTGGACCCTGAAAAATAGCAATACACCCCAAAGACAGTGTTAATTAGGTATTGCAGACTCCTCACTCCCATCCCCAGAAGACTTCAGACCTGCCTATGTCATTCAGTTTTCCTAGATTAAGACACAGCAGCTAAAGAAGACTTTTTGTGTGTGTGTGTGTGCTCAATTAGAATGGCTCGTATTTATCAGGTTGTGTGCCAGGCACTGATTCTAAATATACACATCAATTATTTATATCCCTACAACAATCCAATGAGAGTGTTTCTATTCCTAGCCCAATTTTGCACCAGAGAAGGTGGAGACGGGGAAGGTATAGTTAGTTGCTCAAAATTAAACAAGCGAAACCCACATTTGAGCCCAAGATTTCCTGTTTAGGGTGCATATTCCTCACTCAGAGCCTCCTCCAATGAATCTGAGTTTGCATTAGGGTTTTTTTCATCTCCCCTGCTAATGACTGACTTAGAATATAAATATGAGGACCCTTCAGCAGAGATTTGATGAGAAGCTGATCTCTCAGAAGTGTTTGCTTTCCTGACAATATTTACAGTTCATTGGTTTGGTTCATTAACAAGTGAATATTAGGGAAAACAGAGCTTTGTTGCTTGGAATCACCACTTCAGAAATAATCTCTGACGGTAACCAAGAATTTGTAGGCTTTCAAAAAGGCCCACAGAAATCACAGTGAGACAGGCCTGGTACAAGGAAGCAATTAATTTCCTCACTAAAACAAAACATGTAGAGTGAAAGAGGACAGAGCTGTGTTCCATGTACTGTCCTGTTTTGTCTGGGCTCCGCCATGGCTTTGCACAACTCTCCAGGGACAGAGGACTGGAGTCCTATGTGGCGCTCAGTAGAGTTCCAGCTGTGTGAATTCTCTGCACGTGGATGCTTGCTGTTTACTACAAGTGATCTCTCCAATTGAAAGAAAGATGGTGCTCCAGATGGGCAAGCGTGCGTACCTCAGGGCAAAGAAGAAAGAACCTCCACGGCACTACTCCAACCCCCTACTCAACACACAGAATTATCCAGTGTTCCCTCGGCAAAGGTAGTTCCCAGTCAGAAGAGAACCGCAGCATACGGTGTGTCATTCCTTCTCAAAGAAGCTTTATCTCGTCCTTATAAGTTCGCAATCCTTCCAGACATTGAAGAGAAACCCTAGAATCTTCTTAACTATAGCTAAGATTCTAGTTATCTGTAAGAGTAAATATCTTCCTGCCTTGAATTGTATTTCAAAAGGAAGATGTTTCTTTGGGAAGAGGAAAATATTTCAGTGATAACACCAGGGACATTAGAGGTTGAAAAGAAGAACATTCTGGAAGAAACTAGTATTTTGGGTTTTTTTTTTTGTTCATTTGTTTTTGTTTTTTTTTAATAATAAATTTATTTTTTATTGGTGTTCAATTTGCCAACATACAGAATAACACCCAGTGCTCATCCCGTCAAGTGCCCCCCTCACTGCCCGCCACCCAGTCACCCCCACCCCCTGCCCTCTTCCCCTTTCACCACCCCTAGTTCGTTTCCTAGAGTTAGGAGTCTTTACGTTCTGTCTCCCTTTCTGATATTTCCTACCCATTTCTTCTCCCTTCCCTTCTATTCCCTTTCACTATTATTTATATTCCCCAAATGAATGAGACCATATAATGTTTGTCCTTCTCCGATTGACTTACATCACTCAGTATCATACCCTCCAGTTCCATCCACGTTGAAGCAAATGGTGGGTATTTGTCATTTCTAATGGCTGAGGAATATTCCATTGTATACATAAACCACATCTTCTTTATCCATCATCTTTCGATGGACACTGAGGCTCTTTCCACAGTTTGGCTATTGTGGACATTGCTGCTAGAAACATCGGGGTGCAGGTGTCCCAGCGAAACTAGTATTTTGTAAAAAAAAAAAAAAATACTTGGGTTCACTGCTCCATTTTGTAAAAAATACCAGTCATGTTCTACTTCCCGGTGTCTTTGCCTCTACTACTCGATATTGAAAAAAAAAAAAAGCAAAAGTCACCAAAATGCAAACCAGCATTAGGGACTCTAATGGAAGAAAGCTCGGGCCACCTTCAGTTGTGGGGCTACCTGGGACGGCCGGTGTGCTTCTCTCTTGCGTTACATCGCAGCCTCCTCTGGACAGATGTTCACACAAATGTTCCTGAACCATCATGAAATGAAAAAGGGAAATACAGTTTATCTTTTTAAAGAATTTCATAGGAAAAAAATGTTAAAGTACAAAGTTTCTGGTATAGAAACAAGGAGCTAACCTTAGGTATCAGTGTTTTTTGTTTTGTTTTTTTTTCTCCCTTTATTGTTATTTCATTAAATAAAGAGAGGGAAAGACATAGAACATGGACTTTTTTGCTAAACATCAGAATCAAGTTTACAAATCTATATTCCCGTCCAAGTACCTTTTTCCTTCTACTTCTTTCTTCACCCCATCTTTTTCTTAATAAGAAGGCACTAGTGAGGGATGTAGGTATTATTTCTCTTGCTGGCAAAAGTTTCAAAAAATAGAATATTGAGCTTGCGATAGATGATTTAGTCATAGCATCACACCTCATTTCCAAAGTGGTTCTTTGAAAACATTTCTTATTCATGTTCTCATGAAGTGTACCGGAATTACTTAGATTCAGAAACAAGCCCTCAAGAATAAATAGGACTGAACTCTAAACTTCTCCTTTCCAAAATAAGCCTCTAAGATAGGACTCATCTCCTCTCGACCACCGCTGTAGCTGTGCCTGGTTGGAGGACAGGGGGCTGCCAGGGGGAAGCCACCGGGTTCACAGAAGGAGGGGGGTGTGGTTGAGCTTGTGTGTGGTGCTTGCAAGTTAGGGTTAACTATCCCATTCGTAAGGGCAAAGAATTACTTGACTTGATCCTCTAGGTGCTTCTGAAAACCCAAGATAGCGGCAATTATATGACATTTGACCATAGGCTATTATAGGTCTTTGGGGTCACGCTTTGGCACAGGAATGTCATGACATGAGAAAACATAAATAAAATCGTATCAGAGAAACTAATGTCTTACACATTTCTGTTCTCCCTATCTCAGAGGTTCATTTGAAGATTCTACGACCAGATTCTACACAGCATGCGTGGTGGAGGCGTTCGCCTATCTGCATTCCAAAGGAATCATTTACAGGGACCTCAAGCCAGAGAATCTCATCCTGGATCACAGAGGCTATACCAAGCTGGTCAGTGCACCCTACACACCCGCAGTGGATTCCCTGCAGTTTTAAAATAGGCCTTCATCAAGCTGTGTTCGTTGAAATCTCCATGTCCTTTTGTAAATGCTGTAACTTTTCCTAAAATCAGACTTTCGTGTTACTCTTTACATCCAACTGTTCTTTAAAGTGATGCATCCAACTATTCTTTGAAATGATGCATCCAACTATCCTTTCAAATGTCTTATGTTTCCTAAGACATTAAATTGGCTAAGTCCAAATTGATAATACTCCCATGGCAGAATGGGTTTGAATGGCTCGTGCTTGCTGGCACGTGTTCTAGACCTAGAAGGACCATAGAGACCTTTTCCGAGACTTTCTGCCATTCACAGAGAATGGATATTTACATTGTAGAAAACCGTGAATTGTTTTAATATTTTAGATTTCTGTATAATCTTTTTTTAAAAAGTATTTTATTTATTTGAGAGAAAAAAGGAGAGAGAGAGTACAAGCTGCGGGAGGGAAAAGCAGACTCCCCCGCTGAGCAGGGAGCCCAGATGTGGGGCTCGATCCCAGGATCCCAAGGATCATGACCTGAGGCAAAGGCAGATGCTTAACCGACTGAGCCATCTCAGTGCCCTGATTTATATATAATCTTAATGGGGAAAAACAATAGGCTTGGTAGGCAATGTCATCCAGGCCATTTTTGATTATAATAATAATAGTGATCATCATCATAATAAAATCACTCAAATGCTCTAAATATTTAACACAGGAGGGAAGTTCTCATTATTATAAAATGTACAATTTTTATGGACTCTGCATTTGTCAGTGCAGATTTTTTAACCTTTTGGAATTTCTGTTCGGCATATGGTTTTCAAGGAAGTCAAATCAATGGCAGTTAATTATTTATATTCTCAACCAAATTGTTTTAGAAAAAAATAGACTTTCTGCATTTGATGCTCCTTCATCAAAAGGTTTCTAGAAAAATAAAGAATACATTTGCATGTTGTGCCTGTTTGTGCTTACCAAGGGCAGGGATAAACTTTGTGACTCAAGCTCCTGCAGCAGTGAAGTGGCTTCTCAATACTAAATGGATTGTCAACCTCAATTCCAGCAGAAATCATGCGTATTCTGGAAAATTTGTCAAGGAGGTCCAACAAGTCTTTTACGGATTTTCAGTAAAGGAGTTATGGCCTTCCATTGTCAGGAAAGGAGTAAAAATTGGAAAATAATTCTGGAAAGAAAGATTTGCCTTTATTTTTAATGACTTGAGTTTTATCCTATACTCAAGTTTCACCTTTTCCTATTAAAAAAAAAAAGAAAAAAGAAACTGGGTTTGATCAGGGAGGCTGTGTTTGAAGTATAGGTGGCTCCTTTCAGACTAGAGGACTATAGCAATGTGCATCTGTTTTTGTTTTATTATCAGTGCACTCCAGCTAAAGAACTTACTGCTTTTAAGTTTAATGCACGTGTCTTGAAATAACTTGTTTTTCTCTCTTTGTAAGGTTGATTTTGGCTTTGCAAAGAAAATAGGATTTGGAAAGAAAACATGGACTTTTTGTGGGACTCCAGAGTACGTAGCTCCAGAGATCATCCTGAACAAAGGCCATGACATTTCAGCCGACTACTGGTCACTGGGAATCCTAATGTATGAACTTCTGACTGGCAGGTATGGACATTGACAGAGAACCACTGATAAAAATAGACCAGCAGACAGCTGCACACTCCTGCCTTTGTCACTCCGATCAGGCCATCTTAAAGCACCTCTCACCATATCTTTTCTAGCGCTTCCATTAATTATGCAAGTGACCAGGAGTCCATCAAACTCTAAAATGGGTTAGAGGAGGGCAACCAACTCAACATCAACTTTTGGCCTCATCATTACTAGTTCTTTATACAAATATGAGAATGTAGAATAATCTTGTTTTTTTCTGTGAGGTCATTGAGCCTAGTCACTTAGCCAGCAATGAAGTAAGGGAGATAATAGTGTTAGAAAAATGTCTTGGTCAACTGTTTATAGAAATAAGAGGACATCTTAACAATTGTTATATCGCAATGAAATGTGCATGCTTTGCAGGTCATCTGTGTAATAACATTATAGTCATCAACAACCAAAAAAGGTACTGTGGATACTTCCAGGTCTAAGACAGACCATAAGCTCCTCAAGGAAAAGAAAAACAAAATACACCACCCTGCTGTGTCCAGAAGAGAAGGGGGTGGTAGGGTCATTATAAATCAAGGAGTTCAGAAGAGGGCTCGGTTTGTCCAAGGAGACTTTTAAATAAGGCAAGACCTCAGCTGGGCTCTAAGAGAATGTGTCTTAGACATTCAAAGCAAGGAAAGAACATTCCAGGCAGTCATGGCTTCACTAGAAGGGCAGTAGCTTCATGTAAAAAAAAAATGATAGGAAACTGATGGCTGACTGAACGACTTTTGCACAGTGAAAGAGAGGGGGACCACCTACAGAATGACAGGAAAGATGGAGGTAAGAGAGTTGGGGACACAGGACAAAGGGAAGCCCCACCCCCAGTCTATGAACTGTAGTGGTAAAACATGGAACAGGGGGACTGTGAGCAGATGCATCTGTCCTGGGGACAGACAAAAGTTTTGTGGCTTAAGGGCAATTTCAAATGAAGGAACCAGGCCTAGAACCCTGACAAATGGTGGGAGAGCTGCTGGAACTCTCTACAGGCCTGATGGGCTGGCAAACACTACTTATGTTTCCCCTCCATCTTGATAGTGCAGAGGGGAGCAAATCCCAGGCACCAGAGCTGGTTTGCTAACTCAGTGAGCCCCTGGCTCCTGGACCACACTAGCCCCAGATGTCCCAGCAGGACATTGTGGCTCCAGCCATCTCACCAAAGATAAATAGGTGCAGAGCACCCCAGAACATTCCAGGCATGCCCTACTTTGGCTCTAGATGACTTGCCAGTGTAACCCTGGCCCATGCCCGCCTCGGCTCTTGCTGTCCCACCAGGTGCCCCCTCCGTCTTCTACCTCTCTCAGCTCTTCTGCCAAGGGGCCCTTAGCACAAGAACCCCAGAATTCATGCCTACTTCAGCTTCAGCTGTGCTGCTAGGCATCTTCCATACGGAGAGCCTTGAGACCACCCCCACCCATTCCCACTTTGCTCTGACCATCCTACCAGGATGGCCCCACATAGAGTGGTCTGCACCGCCAAGCCCAGGATAGCTACAGCTCTGTACAGCTAGCCGAAGTCACCAGAAAGACACAGTCTACACAGGGAATGACCATCTCCAAGATCATTCCTTCAAATTTGAGGAGAAG
>JAEUCK010007792.1:0-73865 GCA_017311455.1 Otocyon megalotis megalotis
TACTGGTTAGGGATAAGGTTAGCGTTAGGAATGCAGTACAGGTTAGGTTTCGGGTTAGGTTTAGGTTAGGGTTAGGGATAGGTTTAGGTTTAGGGTTAGGTTTTCCTTATAGGTTAGGATTAGGGTTAGAGTTAGGGTTGTGGAACAGATTAGGGTTAGGGTTACGGTTAGGTTATCGTACATGTTAGTGTTAGTGTTAGGGTTAGGGTTAGGGTTAGGGTTACCATACAGGTTAGTGTCAGGGTTAGGGTTAGGGTTAGAATTAGGGTACTGGTTAGCATTAGGTTTAGGGGTAGGGTTAGGGTTACGATACAGGTTGGGGTTAGGGTTAGGGTTAGGGTTACGGTACCGGTTAGGTTTAGGGTTAGTTTTAGGGTTAGGGTTACCGTACAGGTTAGGGTTAGGTTGAGGGTTAGGTTTAGGGTTAGGGTTATCATACAGTTTAGGGTCAGGGTTAGGGTTACTATTAGTCTTAGGGTTAGGGTTAGGTTTGCAGTACAGGTTAGGGCTCGTATTAGGGTTTGGGTTACCGTACAGGTTAGGGATAGGTTTAGGCTTAGGTTTAGGGTTGCGGAACAGGTTAGGTTTAGGGTTCGGGTTACAGTACAGGTTAGGATTAGGGTTAGGGTTAGGGTTAGTGTTACGGTACAGGTTAGGATTAGGGTTAGGGTTAGGGTTAGTGTTACGGTACAGGTTGGGTTTAGGGTTAGGGTTAGGATTAGGGTGAGGGTTACGGTAGAGTTTATGGTTAGGTTTAGGTTTAGGGTTAGGGTTACAGTAGAGGTTAGGGTTAGGGTTAGTATTACGGTACAGGTTAGGTTTAGGGTTAGGATTAAGGCTAGGGTTAGGGATAGGATTACAGAACAAGTTAGGGTTACGGTTAGGAAGGGTTAGGGTTACTGTACAGGTCACCATTATGGTTAGGGTTAGGGTTATGTTTATGTTTTTGGTACACGGTAGGGTTAGGGTTAGGTTAGGGTTACAGTTATGGTTATGGTACAGGTTAGGGTTAGGGTTAGTGTTAGGGTTAGGGTTAGGTTTCCAATTGAGGTTATGGTTAGGGTTAGGGTTAGGGTACAGGTTAGGTTTAGAGTTAGGGATAAGGCTAGGGTTAGGGTAACAGTAAATGTTAGGGCTATGGTTAGGGTTACACTACAGGTTAGTGTTAGGGTTAGGGTTAGGATTACGGTACAGGTTAGGGTTAGGGTTATGGTTAGGGTATCGGTACAGATTAGCGTTAGGGTTAGGGTTACGGTACAGGTTAGGGTTAGGGTTAGTTTAGGGTTGCAGTAGAGGCTAGGGTTAGGGTTAGGGTTAGGGTTACTGTACAGGTTAGGGTTACGGTTAGTGTTTGGGTTGCGGTACAGGTTAGGTTTTGGGTGAGGGTTACGGTACCGGTTAGCATTAGGTTTAGGGTTAGGATTAGGGTTACGGTACAGGTTAGGGTTAGGGTTAGGGTTAGGGTTGCGTTACAGTTTAGTGTTAGGTTTAGGGTTTGCTTTACCATACAGGTTAGGGTTAGGGTTAGCGTTAGGGTTAGGGTTAGCTTACGGTACAGGTTAGGTTTACGGTTAGGTTTAGGGTTAGGGTTGGTGTTACGGTACAGTTTAGGGTTAGGGTTAGGGTTAGGGTTACAATTGCGGTACAGGTTAGGTTTACGGTTAGGGTTAGGTTTGGGGTTAGTGTTACAGTACAGATTAGGTTTAGGGTTAGTGTTAGGGTTAGGGTTGGGCTTCCCATAGAGGTTACGGTTAGGGTTAGGATTAGAGTACAGGTTAGGTTTAGACGTAGGTTTAAGGTTAGGGTTATGGTTACGGTAAAGTTTATGGTGAGTTTTTATGGTTAGGGTTACGGTACAGGGGAGGGTTAGGGTTATGGATAGGTATTGGGTTATGGTACAAGTTAGGGTAGGTTTAGTGTATGGTTAGGGTTATGGTACAGGTTAGTGTTAGGATTAGGGTTAGGGTTATGGCACAGGTTAGAGTTAGGGTGAGGGTTAGGATTATGGTACAGGTTAGGGTTAGGTTTAGGGTTTTGGTAAATGATAGGGTTAGGGTTAGGGTTACGGTAAAGGATAGGGTTAGGGTTATTGTTAGGGTTAGGATTACGGTTGCGGTACAGGTTAGTGTTAGGGTTAGGGTTAGGTTTAGGGTTACTGTACAGGTTTAGGGTTAGGGTTAGTGTTAGGGTTGCGGTACAGGTTAGGTTTTGGGTTAGTGTTAGTGTACAGTACATTTAAGGTTACGGTTAGTGCTAGGGTTAGGGTTAGGGATACAGTTAGGGTTGTGGTACAGTTGTGGGTTAGGGTTACGGGTAGGGTTAGGGTTAGGTTTAGAGTTACGGTTCAGGGTAGGGTTAGGGTTAGGGTTAGGGTTAGTGTTATGGTAAAGTTTTGGTTCGGCTCAGGGTTAGTGTTAGGGTTAGGGTTAAGGTACAGGTTAGGGTTAGAGTTAGTTTTAGGGTTAGTTTAGGGTTACGGTACAGGTTAGGGTTACGGTTAGGGGTATGGATACGGTACAGGTAAGGGTTAGGTTTAGGGTTAGCGTTAGGTTCACGTTACGGTACAGTTTAGGGTTAAGTTTAGGGTTAGTTTAGAGTTAGGGTTAGGGTTACGATAGTGGTTATGGTTAGGCTTAGGGTTGGGTTTAGGGATACGGTTAGGTTTACGGTTCAGGTTACGGTTACGTTTAGGGTTAGGGTTAGGGTTAGGGTTAATGTTAGGGTTAGGGTTAGGGTTACGGTACAGGTTAGGTTGAGGGTTAGGTTTAAGGTTAGGGTTAGGGATAGGTTTAGGTTTAGGGTTAGGTTTACGGTACAGTTTAGGGTTAGGGTTAGGTTTAGGGTTAGGTTTACGGTACAGGTTAGTGTTAGGGTTAGGTACGGTACAGGTTACGTTTAGGGTTAGGGTTAGGGCTAGTGTTAGGGATAGGATTACCGAACAAGTTAGGGTTACGGTTAGGTTATGGGTTAGGTTTATGGTATAGGTTAGTGTTATGGTTAGGGTTAGGGTTATGTTTATGTTTATGGTACAGGTTTGGGTTAGGGTTAGGGTTAGGGTTAGGGGTATTGTACAGGTTAGGGTTAGGGTTACTGTTAGGGTTAGGGTTAGGATTCCCATAGAGGTTAGGGTTAGGGTTAGGGTTAGGGTACAGGTTAGCTTTAGAGTTAGGGATAAGTTAGGGTTAGGGTTACGGTAAAGGTTAGTGTTAGGTTTAGGGTTAGGGTTACGGTACAGGGTAGGGTTAGGGTTAGGTTTAGGGTTATGGTACAAGTTACGGTTAGGTTTAGTGTTATGGTTAGGTTTACGGTACATGTTAGTGTTAGGGTTAGGGTTAGGGTTACGGTACAGGTTAGGGTTAGGGTTAGGGTTACGGCTTTGGTACATTTTAGGATTAGGGTTAGGGTTAGGGTTACGGTACAGTTTAGGGTTAGGGTTAGGGTTAGAATTAGGTTTAGTTTTACGGTACAGGTTAGGTTAGTGTTGCGGCACAGGTTAGGGTTAGAGTTAGGGTTAGGGTTAGGGTTACTGTACTGGTTAGGGTTAGGGTTAGTGTTAGGGTTGCGGTACACGTCAGGTTTTGGCTTAGGGTTACGGTACAGGTTAGCATTAGGGTTAGGGTTAAGGTTAAGGTTACTGTACAGGTTAGAGTTAGGGTTAGGATTAGGGTTAGGGTTAGGGTTGCGGTATAGTTTAGAGTTAGGATTAGTGTTTGGTTTACCATACAGGTTAGGGTTAGGGTTAGGTATAGTGTTAGGGTTAGGTTTGCGGTACAGTGTAGGTTTAGGGGTGGGGTTACAGTACAGGATACTACTAGGGTTATGGTTAGGGTTAGGGTTAGGGTACAGGTTAGGGTTAGGGTTAGGGTTACGGTACATGTTAGCATTAGGGTTGGTTAGGGTTAGGGTTAGGGTTACGATACAAGTTAGTGTTAGGGTTAGGGTTACGGTACAGATATGGTTACGTGTAGGGTTAGGGTTAGGGTTTTAGTGCAGGTTAGGGTTAGGGTTAGGGTTACGGTACAGTTTAGGGTTAGGTTTAGGGTTATGGTTAGGGATAGGGTTACAGTACAGCCTAGATTTACGTTTTGGGTTAGGGTTACAGTTACAGTACAGGTTAGGTTTATGGTTAGGGTTATGGTTAGTGTTACGATACAGGTTAGGGTTAGGGTTAGTGTTAGGGTTAGGGTTAGGTTTCCCATAGAGTTTCGGTTTAGGGTTAGGGCTAGGGTACAAGTTAGGTTTACAGGTAGGGTTAAGTTTAGGGTTAGTGTTATGGTAAAGTTAAGGGATAGGGTTAGGTTTAGGGTAAAGGTATAGGGTAGGGTTAGGGTTAGGGTTAGGTTTAGGCTTACAGTACAAGTTAGGGTTAGGTTTAGTGTTATGGTTAGCGTTACGGTACAGGTTAGTGTTAGGGTTAGAGTTAGGGTTAGGGTTAGGTTTACAGTACAGCGTAGGGTTAGGGTTAGGGTTACAGTACAAGTTAGGGTTAGGTTTAGTGTTAGGTTTACGGTTAGGGTTAGGATTACGGTACAGGTTAGGGTTAGGGTTAGTGTTAGGGTTAGGGTTAGGTTTCCCATAGAGGTTATGGTTACGGTATAGGTCAGCGTTATGCTTAGGGTTAGGGTTATGTTTATGTTTACACTACACGTTAGGTTTAGGGTAAGGGTTAGGTTTATGGTTAGGGTTAGGATTACGATACAGGTTAGGGTTAGAGTTAGTGTTAGGGTTAGGGTTAGGTTTCCCATAGAGGTTAGGGTTAGTGTTAGGGTACAGGTTAGGCTTAGAGTTAGCGATAGTTTAGTGTTATGGTAACGGTAAAGGTTAGGGTTATGGTTAGGGTTAGGGTTAGGTTCAGGGTTACGGTACAAGTTAGGGTTAGGTTTAGTGTTATGGTTAGGGTTACGGTAAAGGTTAGTGTTAGGGTTAGGTTTAGGGTGACGGAACAGCTTAGGGTTAGGGTTAGGGTTAGGGTTTCGGTACAGGTTAGGGTTAGGGTTTCGGTACATGTTAGGGTTAGTGTTAGGGTTAGGGTTAGTTTTACAGTACAGGTTAGGTTTTGGTTTAGGTTAGGGTTGCGGTACAGGTTAGGGTTAGAATTAGGGTTAGGATTAGGGTTACTGTACAGGTTAGGGTTAGGGTTAGTGTTAGGGTTGCGGTACAGGTTAGGTTTTGGGTTAGGGTTACGGTACAGGTTAGCATTTGGGTTAGGGTTAGGGTTACGGTTAGGGTTAGGGTTAAGGTAGCGGTACAGTATAGGGTTAGGATTAGGGTTTGGTTTGCAATACAGGTTAGGGTTAGGGTTAGGGTTAGGTTTAGGGGTAGCGTTAGGGTTGCGGTACAGGTTTGGGTTAGGGTTAGGGTTACGGTACATTTTAGGGTTAGGGTTAGGTTTCGGGGTAGGTTTAGGTTTATGGTACAGGTTAGTGTTACAGTTAGGGGTATGGTTACGGAACAGGTTATGGTTATGTTTGGGTTAGGGTTACGGTACAGGTTAGGGTTAGGATTAGGGTTACGAAACAGGTTAGGATTAGTATTAGGTTTAGGGTTAGTGTTACGGTACAGGTTAGGGTTAGGGTTAGGGTTACGGTACAGGTTAGGTTTAGGGTTACGGTTAGGTCTAGGGTTAGGGATAGGATTACGGAACACGTTAGGGTTCGGTTAGGTTTAGGGTTAGGGTTACGGTATATGTTAGCGTTATGGTTTTGTTTAGGGTTATGTTTATGTTTACAGTACACCTTAGGGTTAGGGTTAGGGTTAGTGTTAGGGTTGGGGTTAGGTTTAGGGTTACGGTTAGTGTTAGGGTTAGGTGTAGGTTTCCCATTGAGGTTAGGGTTAGGTAAAGCGTGAGGGTTCAGGTTATGTTTAGCGTTAGGGATAAGGTTAGGTTTAGGGTAACAGTAAAGTTTAGGGTTAGGTTTAGGGTTAGGGTTACGGTACAGGGTAGGGTTAGGGTTACAGTTAGGTTTAGGGTTACGGTATAAGTTAGGGTTAGGTTTAGTGTTATGGTTAGGTTTAGGGTTACGGTACAGGTTAGTGTTAGGGTTAGGGTTAGGGTTATGGTACAGGTTAGAATTAGGGTTAGGGTTAGGGTTTCGGTAAAGGTTACGGTTAGGGTTAGGGTTAGGGTTACTGTGCATGTTAAGGTTAGGTTTGGGGTTAGGGTTAGTTTTACGGTGAGGTTAGGCTTAGGGTTAGGCTAGGGTTGCGGTACAGGTTAGGGTTAGGGTTAGGGTTAGGGGTAGGTTTAGGGTTACTGTACTGGTTAGGGATAAGGTTAGCGTTAGGAATGCAGTACAGGTTAGGTTTCGGGTTAGGTTTAGGTTAGGGTTAGGGATAGGTTTAGGTTTAGGGTTAGGTTTTCCTTATAGGTTAGGATTAGGGTTAGAGTTAGGGTTGTGGAACAGATTAGGGTTAGGGTTACGGTTAGGTTATCGTACATGTTAGTGTTAGTGTTAGGGTTAGGGTTAGGGTTAGGGTTACCATACAGGTTAGTGTCAGGGTTAGGGTTAGGGTTAGAATTAGGGTACTGGTTAGCATTAGGTTTAGGGGTAGGGTTAGGGTTACGATACAGGTTGGGGTTAGGGTTAGGGTTAGGGTTACGGTACCGGTTAGGTTTAGGGTTAGTTTTAGGGTTAGGGTTACCGTACAGGTTAGGGTTAGGTTGAGGGTTAGGTTTAGGGTTAGGGTTATCATACAGTTTAGGGTCAGGGTTAGGGTTACTATTAGTCTTAGGGTTAGGGTTAGGTTTGCAGTACAGGTTAGGGCTCGTATTAGGGTTTGGGTTACCGTACAGGTTAGGGATAGGTTTAGGCTTAGGTTTAGGGTTGCGGAACAGGTTAGGTTTAGGGTTCGGGTTACAGTACAGGTTAGGATTAGGGTTAGGGTTAGGGTTAGTGTTACGGTACAGGTTAGGATTAGGGTTAGGGTTAGGGTTAGTGTTACGGTACAGGTTGGGTTTAGGGTTAGGGTTAGGATTAGGGTGAGGGTTACGGTAGAGTTTATGGTTAGGTTTAGGTTTAGGGTTAGGGTTACAGTAGAGGTTAGGGTTAGGGTTAGTATTACGGTACAGGTTAGGTTTAGGGTTAGGATTAAGGCTAGGGTTAGGGATAGGATTACAGAACAAGTTAGGGTTACGGTTAGGAAGGGTTAGGGTTACTGTACAGGTCACCATTATGGTTAGGGTTAGGGTTATGTTTATGTTTTTGGTACACGGTAGGGTTAGGGTTAGGTTAGGGTTACAGTTATGGTTATGGTACAGGTTAGGGTTAGGGTTAGTGTTAGGGTTAGGGTTAGGTTTCCAATTGAGGTTATGGTTAGGGTTAGGGTTAGGGTACAGGTTAGGTTTAGAGTTAGGGATAAGGCTAGGGTTAGGGTAACGGTAAATGTTAGGGCTATGGTTAGGGTTACACTACAGGTTAGTGTTAGGGTTAGGGTTAGGATTACGGTACAGGTTAGGGTTAGGGTTAGGGTTAGGGTATCGGTACAGATTAGCGTTAGGGTTAGGGTTACGGTACAGGTTAGGGTTAGGGTTAGTTTAGGGTTGCAGTAGAGGCTAGGGTTAGGGTTAGGGTTAGGGTTACTGTACAGGTTAGGGTTACGGTTAGTGTTTGGGTTGCGGTACAGGTTAGGTTTTGGGTGAGGGTTACGGTACCGGTTAGCATTAGGTTTAGGGTTAGGATTAGGGTTACGGTACAGGTTAGGGTTAGGGTTAGGGTTAGGGTTGCGTTACAGTTTAGTGTTAGGTTTAGGGTTTGCTTTACCATACAGGTTAGGGTTAGGGTTAGCGTTAGGGTTAGGGTTAGCTTACGGTACAGGTTAGGTTTACGGTTAGGTTTAGGGTTAGGGTTGGTGTTACGGTACAGTTTAGGGTTAGGGTTAGGGTTAGGGTTACAATTGCGGTACAGGTTAGGTTTACGGTTAGGGTTAGGTTTGGGGTTAGTGTTACAGTACAGATTAGGTTTAGGGTTAGTGTTAGGGTTAGGGTTGGGCTTCCCATAGAGGTTACGGTTAGGGTTAGGATTAGAGTACAGGTTAGGTTTAGACGTAGGTTTAAGGTTAGGGTTATGGTTACGGTAAAGTTTATGGTGAGTTTTTATGGTTAGGGTTACGGTACAGGGGAGGGTTAGGGTTATGGATAGGTATTGGGTTATGGTACAAGTTAGGGTAGGTTTAGTGTATGGTTAGGGTTATGGTACAGGTTAGTGTTAGGATTAGGGTTAGGGTTATGGCACAGGTTAGAGTTAGGGTGAGGGTTAGGATTATGGTACAGGTTAGGGTTAGGTTTAGGGTTTTGGTAAATGATAGGGTTAGGGTTAGGGTTACGGTAAAGGATAGGGTTAGGGTTATTGTTAGGGTTAGGATTACGGTTGCGGTACAGGTTAGTGTTAGGGTTAGGGTTAGGTTTAGGGTTACTGTACAGGTTTAGGGTTAGGGTTAGTGTTAGGGTTGCGGTACAGGTTAGGTTTTGGGTTAGTGTTAGTGTACAGTACATTTAAGGTTACGGTTAGTGCTAGGGTTAGGGTTAGGGATACAGTTAGGGTTGTGGTACAGTTGTGGGTTAGGGTTACGGGTAGGGTTAGGGTTAGGTTTAGAGTTACGGTTCAGGGTAGGGTTAGGGTTAGGGTTAGGGTTAGTGTTATGGTAAAGTTTTGGTTCGGCTCAGGGTTAGTGTTAGGGTTAGGGTTAAGGTACAGGTTAGGGTTAGAGTTAGTTTTAGGGTTAGTTTAGGGTTACGGTACAGGTTAGGGTTACGGTTAGGGGTATGGATACGGTACAGGTAAGGGTTAGGTTTAGGGTTAGCGTTAGGTTCACGTTACGGTACAGTTTAGGGTTAAGTTTAGGGTTAGTTTAGAGTTAGGGTTAGGGTTACGATAGTGGTTATGGTTAGGCTTAGGGTTGGGTTTAGGGATACGGTTAGGTTTACGGTTCAGGTTACGGTTACGTTTAGGGTTAGGGTTAGGGTTAGGGTTAATGTTAGGGTTAGGGTTAGGGTTACGGTACAGGTTAGGTTGAGGGTTAGGTTTAAGGTTAGGGTTAGGGATAGGTTTAGGTTTAGGGTTAGGTTTACGGTACAGTTTAGGGTTAGGGTTAGGGTTAGGTTTAGGGTTAGGGTTACCGTATAGGTTATGGTTAGGTTTGGAGTTAGGGTTGCGGTACAGATTAGGGTTAGGGTTACGGTTAGGTTACCGTACAGGTTAGTGTTAGTTTTAGGGTTAGGGTTAGGGTTTTAGTTAGTGTTACCATACAGGTTAGTGTGAGGGTTAGGGTTGAGGTTAGGGTTAGGGTTAGGATTAGGGTACTGGTTAGCATTAGGTTTAGGGGTAGGGTTAGGGTTAAGATACAGGTAACTGTCAGTGTTAGGGTAGGGTTAGTGTTACTGTTAGGATTACGGTACAGGTTAGCGTTAGGTTTAGGGGTAGGGTTAGGGTTACGATACAGGTTAGGGTTAGGGTTAGGGTTAGGGTTAGGGTTAGAGTTAGGGTTACGGTACCAGTTAGGTTTAGGGTTAGTCTTAGGGTTAGGGTTACCGTACAGGTTAGGGTTAGGTGTAGGGTTAGGTTTAATTTAGGGTTATCATACAGGTTAGGGTCAGGGTAAGGGTTAGTGTTAGGGTTAGGTTTGCGGACAGGTTAGGGTTAGGATTAGGATTAGTGTTACCGTACAGGTTAGGGATAGGTTTAGTCTTAGGGTTAGGGTTGCGGAACAGTTTAGGGTTAGGGTTCGGGTTACGGTACAGGTTAGAATTATGGTTAGGGTTAGGGTTAGTGTTACGGTACAGGTTGGGGTTAGGGTTAGGATTAGGGTTAGGATTAGGGTGAGGGTTACGGTAAAGTTTATGGTTACGTTTAGGTTGAGGTTTAGGGTTACGGTACAGGTAAGGGTTAGGGTTAGGTTTACGGTACAGGTTAGGTTTAGAGTTAGGGTTAAGGCTAGGGTTAGGGATAGGATTATGGAACAAGTTAGGGTTACGGTTAGATTTAGGGTTAGGGTTACGGTATACGTCAGCGTTATGGTTAAGATTAGGGTTATGTTTATGTTTACGGTACACGTTAGTGTTAGACTTGGTTAGGGTTAGGGTTACAGTACAGGTTAGGGTTAGGGTTAGTGTTAGGGTTAGGGTTAGGGTTAGGTTTCCCATAGATGTTAGGCTTAGGGTTAGGGTTAGGGTACAGGTTAGGTTTACAGTTAGGGATAAGGTTAGGTTTAGGGTAACGGTAAACTTTAGGGTTAGGGTTATGGTTACGGTACTGGGTAGGGTTAGTTTATGGATAGGGTTAGACTTCCAGTACTGGTTAGTGTTAGGGTTAGGATTAGGGTTACGGTACAGGTTAGGGGTAGGGTTAGGGTTAGGGTTAGGGTTAGTTTTACGGTACAGGTTAGGTTTAGTGTTAGGTTAGGGTTGCGTTAGAGGTTAGGGTTAGGGTTAGGTTTAGGGTTACTGTACAGGTTATGGTTAGGGTTAGTGTTTGGGTTGTGGTACAGGTTAGGTTTTGGGTTAGAGTTACGGTACAGGTTAGCATTAGGGTTAGGGTTAGTGTTGCGGTACAGGTTAGGGTTAGGGTTAGGTTTAGGGTTAGGGTTAGGTTTAGGGTTAGGGTTAGTGTTGCGGTACAGTTTAGGGTTAGGATTACGGTTTGCTTTACCATACAAGTTAGGGTTAGGGTTAGGGTTAGGGTTAGGGTTAGGTTTGCGGTACAGGTTGGTAAGGGTTAGGGTTATGGTAAAGGATAGCACTAGAGTTTGGGTTAGGGTTAGGGTTACGATATAGGTTAGGGTTAGAGTTAGGGTTACGGTACAGTTTACCATTAGGGTTAGGGTTAGGGTTAGGGTTACGGTACAGGTTAAGTTTAAGGTTAGGGTAAGGGTTACGGTACAGATTTGGTTAGGTGTAGGTTTAGGTTTAGGGTTTCAGTACAGGTTAGGGTAGGGTTAGATTTACGGTACAATTTAGGGTTAGGGTTAGGGTTAGGGTTAGTGTTAGGGTAACGGTAAAGGTTAGGTTTACGGTTAGGGTTAGGGTTACAGTTACGGTACAGGTAATGTTTACGGTTAGGGGTAGGGTTAGGGTTAGTGTTACGGTACAGGTTAGGGTAGGTGTTAGTGTTAGGGTTAGGGTAAGGTTTCCCATAGAGGTTAGGGTTAGGGTTAGGGTGAAGGTATAGGTTCGTTTACAGGTAGGGTTAAGGTTAGGGTAAGGGTTACGGTAATGGTTAGGGTTAGGTTAAGGGTTAGGGTTACGGTACAGGGTAGGGTTAGGGTTAGGTTTAGGTTTAGCGTTACGGTACAAGTCAGGGTTAGGTTTAGTGTTATGGTTAGGGTTACGGTACAGGTTAGTGTTAGGCTTAGGGTTAGAGTTAGGGTTAGGGTTTCGGTAGAGGTTAGGGTTAGGGTTAGTGTTAGTGTTACGGTACAGGAGAGTGTTGGGGTTAGAGTTAGGGTAGGGTTTGTTTTACGGGACAGGTTAGGGTTAGGGTTTGGGTTGCGGTACAGGTTAGTGTTAGGGTTAGGGTTAGGGTTAGGGTTACTGTACAGGTTAGGGTTATGGTTAGGGTTACGGTTGCGGTAGAGGTTAGGTTTTGGGTTAGTGTTAGTGTACGGTACAGGTAAGGGTTATGGTTAGGGTTAGGTTTAGGGTTAGGGTTACCATTAGGGTATTGGTACAGATGTGGGTCAGGGTTACGATTAGGGTTAGGGTTAGTCTTAGGGTTATGGTTAGGTTACGGTACAGGTTAGGGTTACATTTAGGTTTAGGGTGAGGGTTAGGGTTATGGTACAGATTAGGTTTAGGGTTAGGGTTAAGGTTAGTGTTAGGGATAGGTTTAGGTTTAGTGTTAGGTTTACGGTACAGGTTAGGGTTAGGTTTATGTTTAGGGTTAGGGTTACTATACATTTTAGGGTTAGGGTTATGGTTAGGCATGCGGTACAGATTAGGGTTAGGGTTACGGTTAGGTTACCGTACAGGGTAGTGTTAGGGTTAGGGTTAGGGTAGGGTTAGGGTTACTGTACAGGTTAGGGTTAAGGTTAGGGTTAGGGTTAGGGTGACAGGTTTCTGGTAGAGTTTGGGTTAGGGTTACGGTTAGGGTTAAGGTTAGGTTTAGGGCTAAGGTTCAGGGTAGGGTTAGTGTTAGGGTTAGTCTTACGGTACAAGTTAGGGTTCGCTTTAGGGTTAGTGTTAGGGTTAGGATTATGGTACAGGTTATGGTTAGGGTTAGGTTACCGTTACGTTTAGGGTTATGGTACAGGTTAGGGTTATGGTTAGGGCTATGGTTACGGTACAGGTAAGGGTTAGGGTTAGGGTTAGCGTTAGGTTTGCGTTACAGTACATTTTAGGGTTAAGTTTAGGGTTAGTTTTAGGGTTAGGGTTAGGGTTACGATAGTGATTAGGGTTAGGCTTAGGGTTTGGTTTACGTTTGGTTTAGGGTTACGGTTAGGTTTACAGTACAGGTTAGGGTACGGTTAGGGTTGGGGTTAGGGTTAGTTTTGGGTTACGGTACTGGTTAGCATTAGGTTTAGGGGTAGGGTGAGGGTTACGATACAGGTTAGGGTTAGGGTTAGGGTTAGGGTTAGGGTTAGAGTTAGGGTTACGGTACCAGTTAG
Source organism: Otocyon megalotis megalotis (assembly GCA_017311455.1). Lineage (NCBI taxonomy): Eukaryota > Metazoa > Chordata > Mammalia > Carnivora > Canidae > Otocyon > Otocyon megalotis. The sequence continues at coordinate 12,598 of JAEUCK010007792.1, forward strand.
GTTTAGGGTTAGTCTTAGGGTTAGGGTTACCGTACAGGTTAGGGTTAGGTGTAGGGTTAGGTTTAATTTAGGGTTATCATACAGGTTAGGGTCAGGGTAAGGGTTAGTGTTAGGGTTAGGTTTGCGGACAGGTTAGGGTTAGGATTAGGATTAGTGTTACCGTACAGGTTAGGGATAGGTTTAGTCTTAGGGTTAGGGTTGCGGAACAGTTTAGGGTTAGGGTTCGGGTTACGGTACAGGTTAGAATTATGGTTAGGGTTAGGGTTAGTGTTACGGTACAGGTTGGGGTTAGGGTTAGGATTAGGGTTAGGATTAGGGTGAGGGTTACGGTAAAGTTTATGGTTACGTTTAGGTTGAGGTTTAGGGTTACGGTACAGGTAAGGGTTAGGGTTAGGTTTACGGTACAGGTTAGGTTTAGAGTTAGGGTTAAGGCTAGGGTTAGGGATAGGATTATGGAACAAGTTAGGGTTACGGTTAGATTTAGGGTTAGGGTTACGGTATACGTCAGCGTTATGGTTAAGATTAGGGTTATGTTTATGTTTACGGTACACGTTAGTGTTAGACTTGGTTAGGGTTAGGGTTACAGTACAGGTTAGGGTTAGGGTTAGTGTTAGGGTTAGGGTTAGGGTTAGGTTTCCCATAGATGTTAGGCTTAGGGTTAGGGTTAGGGTACAGGTTAGGTTTACAGTTAGGGATAAGGTTAGGTTTAGGGTAACGGTAAACTTTAGGGTTAGGGTTATGGTTACGGTACTGGGTAGGGTTAGTTTATGGATAGGGTTAGACTTCCAGTACTGGTTAGTGTTAGGGTTAGGATTAGGGTTACGGTACAGGTTAGGGGTAGGGTTAGGGTTAGGGTTAGGGTTAGTTTTACGGTACAGGTTAGGTTTAGTGTTAGGTTAGGGTTGCGTTAGAGGTTAGGGTTAGGGTTAGGTTTAGGGTTACTGTACAGGTTATGGTTAGGGTTAGTGTTTGGGTTGTGGTACAGGTTAGGTTTTGGGTTAGAGTTACGGTACAGGTTAGCATTAGGGTTAGGGTTAGTGTTGCGGTACAGGTTAGGGTTAGGGTTAGGTTTAGGGTTAGGGTTAGGTTTAGGGTTAGGGTTAGTGTTGCGGTACAGTTTAGGGTTAGGATTACGGTTTGCTTTACCATACAAGTTAGGGTTAGGGTTAGGGTTAGGGTTAGGGTTAGGTTTGCGGTACAGGTTGGTAAGGGTTAGGGTTATGGTAAAGGATAGCACTAGAGTTTGGGTTAGGGTTAGGGTTACGATATAGGTTAGGGTTAGAGTTAGGGTTACGGTACAGTTTACCATTAGGGTTAGGGTTAGGGTTAGGGTTACGGTACAGGTTAAGTTTAAGGTTAGGGTAAGGGTTACGGTACAGATTTGGTTAGGTGTAGGTTTAGGTTTAGGGTTTCAGTACAGGTTAGGGTAGGGTTAGATTTACGGTACAATTTAGGGTTAGGGTTAGGGTTAGGGTTAGTGTTAGGGTAACGGTAAAGGTTAGGTTTACGGTTAGGGTTAGGGTTACAGTTACGGTACAGGTAATGTTTACGGTTAGGGGTAGGGTTAGGGTTAGTGTTACGGTACAGGTTAGGGTAGGTGTTAGTGTTAGGGTTAGGGTAAGGTTTCCCATAGAGGTTAGGGTTAGGGTTAGGGTGAAGGTATAGGTTCGTTTACAGGTAGGGTTAAGGTTAGGGTAAGGGTTACGGTAATGGTTAGGGTTAGGTTAAGGGTTAGGGTTACGGTACAGGGTAGGGTTAGGGTTAGGTTTAGGTTTAGCGTTACGGTACAAGTCAGGGTTAGGTTTAGTGTTATGGTTAGGGTTACGGTACAGGTTAGTGTTAGGCTTAGGGTTAGAGTTAGGGTTAGGGTTTCGGTAGAGGTTAGGGTTAGGGTTAGTGTTAGTGTTACGGTACAGGAGAGTGTTGGGGTTAGAGTTAGGGTAGGGTTGTTTTACGGGACAGGTTAGGGTTAGGGTTTGGGTTGCGGTACAGGTTAGTGTTAGGGTTAGGGTTAAGGTTAGGGTTACTGTACAGGTTAGGGTTATGGTTAGGGTTACGGTTGCGGTAGAGGTTAGGTTTTGGGTTAGTGTTAGTGTACGGTACAGGTAAGGGTTATGGTTAGGGTTAGGTTTAGGGTTAGGGTTACCATTAGGGTATTGGTACAGATGTGGGTCAGGGTTACGATTAGGGTTAGGGTTAGTCTTAGGGTTATGGTTAGGTTACGGTACAGGTTAGGGTTACATTTAGGTTTAGGGTGAGGGTTAGGGTTATGGTACAGATTAGGTTTAGGGTTAGGGTTAAGGTTAGTGTTAGGGATAGGTTTAGGTTTAGTGTTAGGTTTACGGTACAGGTTAGGGTTAGGTTTATGTTTAGGGTTAGGGTTACTATACATTTTAGGGTTAGGGTTATGGTTAGGCATGCGGTACAGATTAGGGTTAGGGTTACGGTTAGGTTACCGTACAGGGTAGTGTTAGGGTTAGGGTTAGGGTAGGGTTAGGGTTACTGTACAGGTTAGGGTTAAGGTTAGGGTTAGGGTTAGGGTGACAGGTTTCTGGTAGAGTTTGGGTTAGGGTTACGGTTAGGGTTAAGGTTAGGTTTAGGGCTAAGGTTCAGGGTAGGGTTAGTGTTAGGGTTAGTCTTACGGTACAAGTTAGGGTTCGCTTTAGGGTTAGTGTTAGGGTTAGGATTATGGTACAGGTTATGGTTAGGGTTAGGTTACCGTTACGTTTAGGGTTATGGTACAGGTTAGGGTTATGGTTAGGGCTATGGTTACGGTACAGGTAAGGGTTAGGGTTAGGGTTAGCGTTAGGTTTGCGTTACAGTACATTTTAGGGTTAAGTTTAGGGTTAGTTTTAGGGTTAGGGTTAGGGTTACGATAGTGATTAGGGTTAGGCTTAGGGTTTGGTTTACGTTTGGTTTAGGGTTACGGTTAGGTTTACAGTACAGGTTAGGGTACGGTTAGGGTTGGGGTTAGGGTTAGTTTTGGGTTACGGTACTGGTTAGCATTAGGTTTAGGGGTAGGGTGAGGGTTACGATACAGGTTAGTGTCAGGGTTAGGGTTAGGGTGAGGGTACTGTTAGGGTTACGGTACAGGTTAGCATTAGGTTTAGGGGTAGGGTGAGGGTTACAATACAGGTTAGGGTTTGGGTTAGGGAAAGGGTAAGGTATAGGGTTACGGTACCGGTTAGGTTTAGGATTAGTTTTAGAGTTAGGGTTACCGTACATGTTAGTGTTAGGGTTAGGGTTAGTGTTAGGGTTAGGGTTAGAGTTAGGTTTGCGGTACAGGTTAAGGTTAGCATTAGGGTTAGGGTTACCGTACAGATTAGAGTTAGGTTTAGGGTTAGGGTTAGGGTTGCGGTACAGGTTAGGTCTAGGGTTAGGGTTAAGGTTAGGGTTTGGGATAGGTTTAGGTTTAGTGTTAGGTTTATGGTACCGGTTAGGGTTAGGGTTAGGGTTAGGGTTACCGTACAGGTTAGGGTTAGGGTTAGGTTTGTGGTACAGATTAGGGTTAGGGTTACGGTTAGGTTACCGTACAGGTTAGTGTTAGGGTTAGGGTTAGGGTAGGGTTAGGGTTACCATACAGGTTAGTGTCAGGGTTAGTGTTGAGTTTAGGGTTAGTTTACGGTTACGGTACCGGTTAGCATAAGGTTAGGGGTAGGGTTAGGGTTATGATACAGGTTAGGGTTAGGGTTAGGGTTAGGGTTAGGGTTAGGGTTAGGGTTACGGTACCGGTTAGGTTTAGGGTTAGTTTAGGGTTAGGGTTACCGTACCGGTTAGGGTTAGGGTTAGGGTTAGGGTTAGGTTTAGGTTTAGGGTTATCGTTCAGGTTAGGGTCAGGGTTAGGGTTAGTGTTAGGGTTAGGGTTAGGTTTGTGGTACAGGAGAGGGTTATGATTAGGGGTAGGGTTACCGTACAGGTTAGGGTTAGGTTTAGGCTTAGGGTTAGGTTTGCGGAACAGATTAGGGTTAGGTTTAGGGTTACGGTACAGGTTAGGCCAGGGTTAGGGTTAGTGTTACGGAATAGGCTTGGGTTAGGGTTAGGTTTAGGATTAGGGTGAGGTTTACGGTACAGTTTATGGTTAGGTTTAGGTTTAGGGTTAGGGTTACGGTACAGTTTAGGGTTAGGGCAGGGTTACAGTACAGGTTAGGTTTTAGGATAGGATTAGGGCTAGGGTTAGGGATAGGATTACGGAACAAGTTAGGATCACGAATAGGTTTAGGGTTAGGGTTATCGTATAGGTTAGCGTTATGGTTTGGGTTAGGCTTATGTTTATGTTTACAGTACACGTTAGGGTATGGGTTAGGGTTAGGGTTAGGTTTAGTGTTAAGGTACAGGTTAGGGTTAGTGTTAGGGGTAGGGTTAGGTTTGCCATAGAGTAAGGGTTAGCGTTAGGGTTAGGGTTACGATACAGTTTAGGGTTAGAGTTAGGGTTAGGGTTAGGGTTAGGGTTAAGGTACAGTTAAGGGTTAGGGTTAGTGTTAGGGTTAGGGTTAGGTTTGTCATAGAGGTTAGGGTTATGGTTAGGGTTAGGGTACAGATTAGGTTTAGAGATAGGGTTAGGTTTAGATTTAGGGTTACGGTACAGTTTAGGGTTAGGGTTAGTGTTAGGATTACGGTACATGGTAGGTTTAGGTTTAGGGTTAGGTTACGGTACACGTTAGTGTTAGGGTTAGGTTTAGTGTTAGGGTTAGGATTATGTTTCAGGTTAGGTTTGGGGTAGGGTTACGGTTCCAGTAAAGGTTAGGGTTAGGGTTAGCGTTAGGTTTAGGGTTACGGTACAATTTAGGGTTAAGTTTAGGGTTATGGTAGGGTTACCTTTAGGGTTACGGTAGTGGTTAGGTTATGGTTAGGGTTGGGTTTAGGGTTACGGTTAGGGTTACGGTACAGGTTATGTTTGCAGTTAGGGTTAGGATTAGGGTTAGGTTTAAGGTAGGGTTAGGGTTAGGGTTAAGGTACAGGTTAGGATTAGGGTTAGGGTTAGTGTTAGGGTTACGTTATAGGATAGCTTTAGGGTTAGGTTTAGGGTTAGGTTTATGGTACAGGTTATGGTTAGGGTGAGGTTTAGGGTTACAGTACACGGTAGGGTTAGGTTTAAGGTTAGGGTTAGGTTTACGATACAAGTTAGGGTTAAGGTTAGGGATAGGGTTAGGGTTGTGTTACAGGTTAGGGGAAGGATTAGGTTTAAGGTTAGGGATAGGGATAGGAATAGGTTAATCTTAGGTATACGGTCCAGATTAGGGTAAGGTTTAGAATTAGGGTTACCGTACTGGTTAGGTTTAGGGTTAGGGTTAGGTTTAGGTTTGCCTTATAGGTGTGTGTTAGGGTTACGGGTAGGGTTAGGGTTAGGGTTAGGGTTAGGGTTACGGTACACGTTAGGGTGAGGGTTAGGGTTAGGGTTAGGGTTAGGGTTACGGGACAGGTTAGGTTTAGGGTTAGGGTTAGTGTTATGGTACCGGTAAGGGTTACGGTTAGGGTTAGGGTTAAGGTTAGGGTTAAGGTACAGTCTAGGGTGAGGGTTAGGTTTAGGGTTACGGTACAGGTTAGGGTTAGGGTTAGGGTTAGGTTTAGGGTGAGGGTTCTGGTACAGGTTCGGTTTCGGTTTAGGGTTAGGGTTAGTGTTAGGGTTATGGTACAGGTTAGGTTTAGGGTTAGGGTTAGGGTTACGGTTAGGGTTAGGGTTGGTTTATGGTACAGGTTAGGTTTAGGTTTAGGTTAGGGTTGCGGTACAGGTTAGGGTTAGGTTGAGGGTTAGGTTGAGGGTTACGGTTAGGGTTAATGTTAGGGTTGCGGTACAGGTTAGGTTTTGGGTTAGGGTTACGGTACAGGTTAGCATTAGGGTTAGGGTTAGGGTTACGGTACAGTTAGGGTTAGGGTTAGGGTTAGGGTTGCGATACAGGTTAGGGTTAGGGTTAGGGTTACAGTACAGGATAGCACTAAGGTTAGGGTTAGGGTTACGGTACAGGTTAGGGTTAGGGTTATTGTTACGGTACAGTTTAATATTAGGTTTAGGGTTAGGATAGGGTTATGGTACAGGTTAGGGTTAGGGTTAGGGTAAGGGTTACAGTACAGATTATGGTTAGGTGTAGGGTTAAGGTTAGGGTTTCAGTACAGGTTAGGTTTAGGGTAAGGGTTAGAGTTACGGTACAGTTTAGGGTTAGGTTTAGGGTTAGGGTTAGGGTTACGGTACAGGGTAGGTTTAGAATTAGAGTTAGGTTTAGGGTTGTGGTACAGGTTAGGGTTAGGGTTAGGTTTAGGGTTACTGTACAGGTGAGGGTTACGGTTAGTGTTAGGGTTGCGGTACAGGTTAGGTTTTGGGTTAGGGTTACGGTACTGGTTAGCATTAGGGTTAGGGATAGGGTTAGGGTTACAGTACAGGTTAGGGTTAGGGTGAGGATTAGCGTGAGGGTTACGGTACAGTTTACGGTTAAGTTTAGGTTTATGGTTAGTGTTACGGTACAGGTTAGTGTTAGGGTTACGTACAGGTTAGGTTTAGGGTTAGGTTTAGGGCTAGGGTTAGGGATAGGATTACGGAACAAGTTAAGATTACGGTTATGTTTACGGTTAGGGTTACGGTATAGGTTTGCATTATGGTTAGAGTTAGGGTTATGTATATGTTTACACTACACGTTAGGGTTAGGGTTAGGGTTAGTTTTAGGGTTAGGGTTAGGGTTACAGTACAGGTTAGGGTTAGGGTTAGGGTTAGGGTTAGGGTTAGGTTTCCCATAGAGGTTCGGGTTAGGGTTAGGGTTTTGGTACAGGTTACGGTTAGGGTTAGGGTTATGGTAAAGGATAGGGTTAGGGTTAGGGTTAGGGTTAAGGTTGCGGTACAGGTTAGTGTTAGGGTTGGGGTGAGGTTTAGGGTTACTATACAGGTTAGGGTTAGGGTTAGGTTTGCGGTACAAGTTAGGTTTTCTCTTAGTGTTAGTGTACGATACAGGGAAGGGTTACGGTTAGTGTTAGGGTTAGGTTAAGGGTTACGGTTCAGAGTAGGGTTAGGGTTAGGGTTAGTGTTACGGTAAAGTTAGGGTTCAGGTTAGGGTTACTGTTAGGGTTAGGGTTACGGTACAGGTTAGGGTTAGAATTATGTTTAGGGTTAGTTTAGGGTAACGGTACAGGTATGGGGTTACAGTTAGGGGTATGGTTACCGTACTGGTAAGGTTTTCTTTTAGGGTTAGTGTTAGTTTTGCGTTACGGTACACTTTAGGGTTAAGTTTAGGGTTAGTTTAGAGTTAGGGTTCGGGTTACGATAGTGGTTAGGGTTAGGCTTGGGGTTGGGTTTAGGGTTACCGTTAGATTTACAGTACAGGTTAGGGTTACGTTTATGGTTAGGGTTAGGGTTAATGTTAGGGTTAGGCTTAGGATTACGGTACATGTTAGGTTTAGGGTTAGGGTTAGGGTCGGGTTAGGGATAGGTTTAGGTTAGAGTTAGGTTTACGGTACAGGTTAGGGTTACGGTTACGGTTAGGGTTAGGGTTACGGTTCGGGTTAGTGTTACCGTATATGTTAGGGTTAGGGTTAGAGTTAGCGTTGTGGTACAGATTAGGGTTAGGGTTACGGTTAGGTTGCTGTACAGGTTAGTGTTATAGTTAGGGTTAGGGTTACGGTACCGGTAAGGGTTACGGTTAGGGTTAGGGTTAAGGTTAGGGTTAAGGTACAGGTTAGCGTGAGGGTTAGGGTTAGGGTTACGGTACAGGTTAGGGTTAGGGTTAGGGTACAGGTTAGGTTTAGGGTTAGGGTTAGGGTTAGGGTAGGGTTAGGGTAGGGTTAGGTTTAGGGTTGCGGTACAGGTTAGGGTTAGGTTAGGGTTAGGTTTAGGGTTAGTTTTACGGTACAGGTTAGGTTTAGGGTTAGGTTAGGGTTGCGATACAGGTTAGGGTTAGGGTTAGGGTTAGGTTTAGGGTTACCCTACAATTCACGGTTAGGGTTAGTGTTAGGGTTGCGGTACAGGTTAGGTTTTGGTTTAGGGTTACGGTACAGGTTAGCATTAGGGTTAGGGTTAGGGTTACGGTACAGGTTATGGTTAGGGTGAGAGTTAGGGTTACAGTACAGGGTAGGGTTAGGTTTAAGATTAGGGTTAGGGTATGATACAAGTTAGGGTTCAGGTAGGGTTCGGGTTAGGGTTACATTACAGTTTAGGGGTAGGATTAGGTTTAAGGTTAGGGATAGGGATAGGATTAGGTTAATGTTAGGTTTACGGTCCAGGTTAGGGTTAGGTTTAGGATTAGGGATACCGTACTGTTTAGGGTTAGGGTTAGGGTTAGGTTTGCCGTATAGGTGTGTGTTAGGGTTACGGGTAGGGTTAGGGTTAGGGTTAGGGTTACGGTACTGTTTAGGGGTAGGGTTAGGGTTAGGGTATCGGTACACGTTAGGGTTAGGGTTATTGTTAGGGATACGGTACATGTTAGGGTTAGGGTTAGGGTTAGGTTTAGGGTTAGTTTTACACTACAGGTTTGGTTTAGTGTTAGGTTAGGGTTGCGGTAGAGTTTAGGGTTAGGGTTAGGTTTAGAGTTACTGTACAGGTTAGGATTAGGATTAGTGTTAGGGTTGCAGTACAGGTTAGGTTTTGGGTTAGGGTTATGGTACAGGTTAGCATCAGGGTTAGGGTTAGGGTTAGGGTAGGGTTAGTTATACGGTACAGGTTAGGTTTAGGGTTAGTTTTAGGGTTATGGTTTCCGTATAGGTTATGGTTCCTGTAAGGTTTAGGGTTAGGTTTAGGGTTAGGTTTACGGTACAGGTTATGGTTAGGGTGAGGTTTAGGGTTACAGTACACGGTAGAGTTAGGTTTAAGGTTAGGGTTAGGTTCACGATACAAGTTAGGGTTAAGGTTAGGGATAGGGTTAGGGTTGTGTTACGGGTTAGGGGAAGGATTAGGTTTAAGGTTAGGGATAGGGATAGGAATAGGTTAATCTTAGGTATACGGTCCAGATTAGGGTAAGGTTTAGAATTAGGGTTACCGTAATGGTTAGGTTTAGGGTTAGGGTTAGGTTTAGGTTTGCCTTATAGGTGTGTGTTAGGGTTACGGGTAGGGTTAGGGTTAGGGTTAGGGTTAGGGTTACGGGACAGGTTAGGTTTAGGGTTAGGGTTAGTGTTACGGTACCGGTAAGGGTTATGGTTAGGGTTAGGGTTAAGGTTAGGGTTAAGGTACAGTCTAGGGTGAGAGTTAGGTTTAGGGTTACTGTACAGGTTACGGATAGGGTTAATGTTAGGGTTGCGGTACAGGTTAGGTGTTGGGTTAGGGTTACGGTACAGGTTAGCATTAGGGTTAGGGTTAGGGTTACGGTACAGTTAGGGTTAGGGTTAGGGTTAGGGTTACGGTACTGGTTAGGGTTAGGGTTATTGTTACGGTACAGTTTAATATTAGGTTTAGGGTTAGGATAGGGTCATGGTACATGTTAGGGTTAGGGTTAGGGTAAGGGTTACGGTACAGATTATGGTTAGGTGTAGGGTTAAGTTTAGGGTTTCAGTACAGGTTAGGATTAGGGTAAGGGTTAGAGTTACGGTACAGTTTAGGGTTAGATTTAGGGTTAGGGTTAGAGTTAGGGTTATGGTACAGGTTAGGTTTAGAATTAGAGTTAGGTTTAGGGTTGTGGTACAGGTTAGGGTTAGGGTTAGGGTTAGGTTTAGGGTTACTGTACAGCTGAGGGTTAGGGTTAGTGTTAGGGTTGCAGTACAGGTTAGGTTTTGGGTTAGGGTTACGGTACAGGTTAGCATCAGGGTTAGGGTTAGGGTTAGGGTAGGGTTAGTTATACCGTACAGGTTAGGTTTAGGGTTAGTTTTAGGGTTATGGTTTCCGTATAGGTTATGGTTCCTGTAAGGTTTAGGGTTAGGTTTAGGGTTAGGGTTATCGTACAGGTTAGGATCAGGGTTAGGGTTAGTGTTAGGGTTAGGTTTAGGGTTAGGTTGCGGTACAGGTTAGGATTAGGTTTAGGGTTACCGTACAGGTTAGGGTTAGGTTTAGGGTTAGTGTTAGGGTTGCGGTACAGGTTAGGGTTAGGTAGGGTTACGGTACAGGTTAGGATTAGGGTTAGGGTTAGGGTTAGTGTTACGGTACAGGTTAGGGTTAGGGTTAGGATTAGGGTGAAGGTTACGGTACAGTTTATGGTTAGGTTTAGGGTTAGGGTTAGGCTAACGGTACAGGTTAGGGTTAGGATTATGGTACATGTTGGATAAGGGTTAGGGTTAGAGTTAGGATTACATTATAGGTTAGCATTAGGGTTAGGGTTATGGTCAGGTTTATGGTTACGGTACAGGTTATAGTTAGGGTGAGGGTTAGGGTTACAGTACATGGTAGGGTAGGGTTAGGGTTAGGGTTCGGGTTAGGGATAGGTTTAGGGTTACGGTACAAGTTAGGGGTAGGATTAGCTTTAAGGTTAGGGATAGGGATAGGATTAGGTTAATGTTAGGTTTACGGTCCAGGTTAGGGTTAGGTTTAGGATTAGGGTTACCGTACTGGTGAGGGTTAAGTTTAGGGTTAAGGTACAGGTTAGGGTGAGGGTTAGGGTTAGGGTTACCGTACAGGTTAGGGTTAGGATTAGGGTTTGGGTAGGGTTAGCTATAGGGTGAGGGTTACGGTACAGGTTCGGTTTAGGTTTAGGGATAGGTACAGGTTCGGTTTAGGTTTAGGGATAGGGTACAGGTTAGGGTTAGGGTTTGGGTTAGGGTTAGGGTTAGGGTTAGTGTTAAGGTACAGGTTAGGGTTAGTGTTAGGGGTAGGGTTAGGTTTGCCATAGAGTAAGGGTTAGGGTTAGGGTTAGGGTTACGATACAGTTTAGGGTTAGAGTTAGGGTTAGGGTTAGGGTTAGGGTTAAGGTTAGGGTTAAGGTACAGTTAAGGTTTAAGGTTAGTGTTAGGGTTAGGGTTAGGTTTGCCATAGTGGTTAGGGTTATGGTTAGGGTTAGGGTACAGATTAGGTTTAGAGATAGGGTTAGGGTTAGATTTAGGGTTATGGTACATTTTAGGCTTAGTGATAGGGTTAGGGTTACGGTACATGGTATGTTTAGGGTTAGGGTTAGGTTACGGTACACGTTAGGGTTAGGGTTAGGTTTAGTGTTAGCGTTAGGGTTATCTTTCAGGTTAGGTTTGGGGTAGGGTTACCGTTCCAGTAAAGGTTAGGGTTAGGGTTAGCGTTAGGTTTAGGGTAACGGTACAATTTAGGGTTAAGTTTAGGGTTATGGTTAGGGTTACCTTTAGGGTTACGGTAGTGGTTAGGTTAGGGTTAGGGTTGGGTTTAGGGTTACGGTTAGGGTTACGGTACAGGTTATGTTTGCAGTTAGGGTTAGGATTAGGGTTAGGTTTAAGGTAGGGTTAGGGTTAGGGTTAAGGTACAGGTTAGGATTAGGGTTAGGGTTAGTGTTAGGGTTACGTTATAGGATAGCTTTAGAGTTAGGTTTAGTGTTAGGTTTACGGTACAGGTTATGGTTAGGGTGAGGTTTAGGGTTACAGTACACGGTAGGGTTAGGTTTAAGGTTAGGGTTAGGTTTACAATACAAGTTAGGGTTAAGGTTAGGGATAGGGTTAGGGTTGTGTTACGGGTTAGGGGTAGGATTAGGTTTAAGTTTAGGGATAGGGATAGGAATAGGTTAATCTTAGGTATACGGTCCAGATTCGGGTAAGGTTTAGAATTAGGGTTACCTTACTGGTTAGGTTTAGGGTTAGGGTTAGGGTTAGGTTTGCCTTATAGGTGTGTGTTAGGGTTACTGGTAGGGTTAGGGTTAGGGTTAGGGTTACGGGACAGGTTAGGTTTAGGGTTAGGGTTAGTGTTACAGTACCGGTAAGGGTTACGGTTAGGGTTAGGGTTAAGGTTAGGGTTAAGGTACAGACTAGGGTGAGGGTTAGCTTTAGGGTTACGGTACAGGTTAGGGTTAGGGTTAGGGTTAGTGTAGGGTTAGGTTTAGGGTGAGGGTTATGGTACAGGTTCGGTTTAGGTTTAGGGTTAGGGTTAGGGTTAGGGTTACGGTACAGGGTAGGGTTAGGTTTAGTGTTATGGTTAGGGTTCGGTACAGGTTAGTGTTAGGGTTTGGGTTAGGGTTACGGTACAGTTTAGGGTTTAGGGTTAGGGTTAGGGTATCGGTATACGTTAGGGTTAGGGTTATTGTTAGGGTTACCGTACATGTTAGGTTTAGGGTTAGGGTTAGTGTTAGGGTTACGGTACAGGTTTGGTTTAGTGTTAGGTTAGGGTTGCGGTAGAGGTTAGGGTTAGGGTTAGGTTTAGAGTTACTGTACAGGTTAGGGTTAGGATTAGTGTTAGGGTTGCAGTACAGGTTAGGTTTTGGGTTAGGGTTACGGTACAGGTTAGCATTAGGGTTCGGTTTAGGGTTATGGTTAGGGTTTCGGTACAGGTTACAGTAAGGTTTAAGGTTAGGGTAACGTACAGGATAGGGTAGGTTCAGGGTTAGGGTTAGGGTAGGGTTAGTTATACGGTACAGGTTAGGTTTAGGGTTAGTTTTAGGGTTAAGGTTACCGTATAGGTTAGAGTTCGTGTAAAGTTTAGGGTTAGGTTTAGAGTTAGGGTTATCATACAGGTTAGGATCAGGGTTAGGGTTAGTGTTAGGGTTAGGTTTAGGGTTAGGTTTGCGGTACAGGTTAGGGTTAGGATTAGGGTTAGGGTTACCATACAGGTTAGGGTTAAATTTAGGGTTACTGTTAGGGTTGCGGTACAGGTTAGGGTTAGGTTTAGGGTTATGGTAGAGGTTAGGATTAGGGTTAGGATTAGGGTGAAGGTTACAGTACAGTTTATGGTTAGGTTTAGGGTTAGGGTTAGGCTAACGGTACAGGTTAGGGTTAGGGTTAGGGTTACGGTACATGTTAGGATAAGGGTTAGGTTTAGGGTTAGGATTACGTTATAGGTTAGCATTAGGGTTAGGGTTAGGGTTAGGTTTATGGTTACGGTACAGGTTATGGTTAGGGTGAGGGTTAGCGTTACAGTAAAGGGTAGGGTTAGGGTTAGGTTAGGGTTAGGGTTACGATACAAGTTAGGGTTAGGTTTAGGGATAGGTTTAGGGTTACGGTACAATTTAGGGGTAGGATTAGCTTTAAGGTTAGGGATAGGGATAGGATTAGGTTAATGTTAGGTTTACGGTCCAGGTTAGGTTTAGGTTTAGGATTAGGGTTACCGTACTGGTGAGGGTTAAGGTTAGGGTTAAGGTACAGGTTAGGGTGAGGGTTAGGGTTAGGGTTACCGTACAGGTAGGGGTTAGAATTAGGGTTTGGGTAGGGTTAGGTTTAGGGTGAGGGTTACGGTACAGGTTTAGTTTAGGTGTAGGGATAGGGTTAGGGTTACCGTAGAGGTTAGGGTGAGGGTTCAGGTTATGGTTAGGGTTAGGGTAGGGTTAGGATTATGGTACCGGTTAGGTTTAGGGTTAGGTTTAGGTTTAGGAACAATGAGATACCACCTCACACCAGTGAGAATGGGGAAAATTAACAAGGCAGGAAACAACAAATGTTGGAGAGGATGCGGAGAAAAGGGAACCCTCTTACACTGTTGGTGGATTGTGAACTGGTGCAGCCACTCTGGAAAACTGTGTGGAGGTTCCTCAAAGAGTTAAAAATAGACCTGCCCTACGACCCAGCAATTGCACTGTTGGGGATTTACCCCAAAGATACAGATGCAATGAAACGCCGGGACACCTGCACCCCGATGTTTCTAGCAGCAATGTCCACAATAACCAAACTGCAGAAGGAGCCTCGGTGTCCATCGAAAGATGAATGGATAAAGAAGATGTGGTTTATGTATACAATGGAATATTAATCAGCCATTAGAAATGACAAATACCCACCATTTGCTTCAACGTGGATGGAACTGGAGGGTATTATACTGAGTGAAGTAAGTCATTCGGAGAAGGACAAACAGTGTATGTTTCATTCATTTGGGGAATATAAATAATAGTGAAAGTGAATATAAGGGAAGGGAGAAGAAATGTGTGGGAAATATCAGAAAGGGAGACAGAACATAAAGACTCCCAACTCTGGGAAAAGAACTAGGGGTAGTGGAAGGGGAGGAGGGCGGAGGGTGGGGGTGAGTGGTGACGGGCACTGAGGGGGACACTTGACGGGTTGAGCACCGGGTGTTATTCTGTATGTTGGTAAATTGAACACTAATAAAAAATTAATTAAAAAAAATTAATTAAAATTAAAAAAAAGGTTTAGTTTTAGGGTTACCATACAGGGTAGAGTTAGGGTTAGGGTTAGGGTAAGGGTTAAGTTTAGGATTACCGTACAAGTTAGGGTCAGGGTTAGGATTAGGTTTAAGTTTAGGGTTACGGGACAGGTTAGGGTGAGAGTTAGGGTTAGTGTTAGGGTTAGGGTTAGGTTTGCCATAGAGTTTAGGATTATTGTTAGGCTTAGGGTACAGGTTAGGTTTAGAGCTAGGGGTAGGGTTAGGGTTAGTGTTACGGTTAAGGTTACGGTACAGGTTAGTCTTAGCGTTAGGGTTAGTGTTAGGGTTAGTTTTAGGGTTAGGGTAGCGGTACAGGTTACGGTTAGGGTTAGTGGTTGGGTTACGGTACAGTTAAGAGTTAGGGTTAGGGTCAGGGTAGGGTTACGCTAAAGGTTATGGTGAGGGTTAGGGGTAGGGTTACGGTACAGATTAGAGTTAAGGTTAGGGTGACGGTTACGGTATAGGTTAGCATTAGGGTTAGGGTTCGGTTTAGGCTTACGGTACAGGTTAAGGTTACGGTTAGGGTTAGGGTTAGGGTTATGGTACAGTTTAGGGTTAGGTTTAGGGTTAGGGTTAGGGTTAGGTTTACGGTACAGGTTAGGTTTTGGGTTAGGGTTATGGTTAGGGTTAGGGTTAGGGTAAGGGTTAGGGTTACGGTACTGGTTAGCTTTAGGGTTAGGGTTAGGGTTAGGGTTACCGTACAGGTTAGAGTTAGGGTTAGTGTTAGTGTGAGGGTTAGGGTTAGGTTTGCCATAGAGTTTAGGGTTATGGTTAGTGTTAGGGTACAGATTAGGTTTAGAGCTAGGCTTAGGGTTAGTGTTAGGATTACGGTACAGTGTAGGGTTAGGGTTAGTTTTAGGGTTAGGTTTACGATAGAAGTTAGGGTTAGGGTTAGGTTTAGGGTTAGGGTATAGGTTAGTGTTAGGGTTAGGTTTAGGGTTAGGGTTTTGATTAGGGTTAGGGTTAAGATACAGGTTAGGGGTAGGGGTAGGCTTACAGTTCAGGTTAGTGTTAGGGTTAGGGTTAGGGTTAGGGTTATGGTACAGGTTAGGTTTAGGGTTAGGGTTAGTGTTATGAGACAGGTAAGGGTTACGGTGAGGGTTAGGGTTAGGGATAGGGTTAAGGTTGCTGTAAAGGTGTGGGTTAGTGTTACTGGTAGTTTTAGGGTAAGGGTTAGGTTTACGGTACAAGTTAGGGTGTGGGTTAGGTATAGGGTTACGGAACAGGTTATGATTAGGGTTAGGTTTAGGGTTACCGTACAGGTCAGGGTTAGGGATAGAGTAAGGGTTAGGTTTAGGTTTGCGGTACAAGTTAGGGTGAGTGTTACGGCACAGGTTAGCATTAGGGTTAGGGTTAGGTTTACTGTACAGGTTAGGTTTAGGGTTAGTGTGAGGGTTAGTGTTTTTACGGTACAGGTTATTGTTAGGTTTAGGTTTAGGGTTTCAGTACAGGTTAGGGATAGAGTTAGGGTTAGGGTTAGGGTTAGGGTTACGTTATAGGTTAGGGTTAGGGTTAGGGTTACTGTACAAGTTAGGGTTGTGGTTAGGTATAGGGTTAGGATTACGGTAGGTTAGCATTATGGTTATGGTTAGGGTTAGGTTTACGGTACAAGTTAGGGTTAGGGTTAGTGTTAGGGTTAGGGTTACGGTACAGGTTAGTGTTAGCGTTAGGGTTATGGTTAGGGTTACGGTTAGGGTTAGGGTTACGGTACAGGTTACGGTTAGGGTTAGGGGTAGGGTTACGGGACAGGTTAGAGTTAGGGTTAGGGTTAGGGTTACGGTACAGTTTAGGGTTTGGGTTAGGGGTCAGTACAGGTTAGGTTTAGGGTTACAGTACAGCTTTGGGTTAGGTTTAGGGTTAGGATTAGGGTTAGGGATACGGTACAAGTTAGGGTTACGGTTAGGTTTAGGGTTAGGGTTATGGTATAGGTTAGCGTTAGGGTTAGGTTTAGGTTTAGGGTTACGGGACAGGTTAAGTTTACGGTTAGGTTTAGATTTAGGGTTAGGTTTGCGGTACAGGTTAGGGTTAGGGTTAGGTTGAGGGTTAGGGTTAGGGTTAGGGTTAGGGTTAAGTTTAGGATTACTGTACAGGTTAGGGTCAGTGTTAGGGTTAGGTTTAGGTTTAGGGTTGCGGTACAGGTTAGGGTTAGGGTTAGGGTTAGGTTTAGGTTTACGGTACAGGTTAGGGTTAGGTTTAGGGTTAGGGTTAGTGATACGGTACAAGTTAGGGTTATGCTTAGGTTTAGGGTTAGGGTTATGGTTAGGTTAGCGTTAGGGTTAGGTTTATGTTTAGGGTTACGGGACAAGTTAAGGTTACGTTTAGGGTTAGGGTTAGGGTTGGGGTTACGGTACACGTTGTGTTAGTGTTAGGGTAATGGTGTGGGTTAGGATTAGGGTTAGGGTTAGGGTTACGGTGCAGGTTATGGTTAGGGTTAGAGGTAGGGTTACGGTACAATTTAGAGTTAGGGTTAGGGTTAGGGTTACGGTACAGGTTAGTGTTAGGGATAGGGTTAGTGTTAGGGTTAGGGTTTTGGTTAGGGTTAGGGTTACGGTACAGTTTAGGGTTAGGGTTAGGGGTAGGGTTAGGGTTACAGTACAGGTTAGGGTTAGGGTTAGGGTTATGGTACAGGTTAGGTTTAGGTTTAGGTTTAGTGTTATGGGACAGGTAAGGGTTACGGTTAGGGTTAGGTTTAGATTTAGGGTTAGAGTTAGGGTTGGCGTACAGGTGTGTTATTGTTACTGGTAGTGGTAATGTTAGGGTTAGGGTTACGGTACAGGAAAGGGTGAGGGTTAGGTTTAGAGTTACGGTACACTTTAGGGTTAGGGTTACGGTTAGGGTTAGGGTTAAGTTGATGGTTATGGTACAGGTTAGGGGTAGGGTTATGGTTGGTGTTAGGGTTAGAGTTATGGTATAGGTTAGGGTTAGGGTTAGGGTTAGGGTTAGGGTTAGAGTAGGGTTAGGGTTACGAAACAGGATAGCGTTAGGGTTAGGGGTAGGGTTACAGTGCAGGTAAGGGTTAGGGTTAGGGTTAGATTAGGGTTAGGGTTATTGTACAGTTTAGGGTTAAGTTTTGGTTTAGAGTTAGAGTTGGGGTTAGGGTAGTGTTTAAGCTTAGAGTTAGGGTTGGGTTTAGGGTTATGGTTAGTGTTACGGTACAGGTTAGGGTTAGGGTTAGGGTTAAGGTTAGGGTTAGGTTTCGGGTGAGGGTTACAGTACAGTTTAGGGTTAGTGTTAGGGTTACGGTTAGGGATAGGGATAGGGTTACGGTTAGTGTTTGGTTTACGGTAAAGGTTAGGTTTAGGGTTAGGGTTAGGGTTCGGGTTACTGTACAGTTTAGGTTTTGGGTTAGGGTTAGTGTTGCGATACTGGTTATGGTTAGGGTTAGGTATAGGGTTACTGTACAGGTTAGGGTTACGGTGGCGGTACAGGTTAGTTTTAGGTTTAGGCTTACGGTACAGGTTAGCAATAAGGTTAGGGTTAGGGTTAGGATTACGGTACAGGTAAGGTTTAGGTTTAAAATTAGGTTTAGTGTTACAGTTACAGTACTGGTTATGGTTAAGTTTACGGTTAGGGTTAGGGTTAGGATAAGGGTTAGGGTTACGGCACCGGTTAGGTTTAGGGTTAGGTTTAGGGTTAGGGTTACCATACAGGTTAGCGTTAGGGTTAGGGTTAGGGTTGCGGTACAGGTTAAGGTTAGGTTTAGGTTTAGGGTTACCGTATAAGTTAGGGTTAGGGATAGGGTTAGGGTTAGGGTTAGGGTTACGGTAAAGGTTAGGGTTAGGTTTAGGATTAGTGTGAGGGTTAGGTTTAGGTTTGCCATAGAGTTTAGGGTTATGGTTAGTGTTAGGGTACAGGTTAGGTTTAGAGCTACTGTTAGGGTTAGGGTTAGGGTTACGGTATAGTGTAGGGTTAGGGTTAGTTTCAGGGTTAGTTTACGATAGAAGTTAGGGTTAGGGTTAGGGTTATGTTACGGTACAGGTTAGTGTTAGGGTTAGGTTGAGGGTTAGGGTTTTAGTTAGGGTTAGTGTTACGGTACAGGTTAGTGTTAGGTGTAGGGGTATGCTTACTTTGCAGGTTAGCATTAGGGTTAGGGTTAGGGTTAGGGTTACGGTACAGATTAGGTTAAGGTTAGGGTTAGTGTTACGGGACACGTAAGGGTTACGGTTAGGGATAGGGTTAGGGTTGCCGAAAATGTGTGGGTTAGTGTTACTGGTAGTGTTAGGGTTAGGGTTAGTATTACGGGACAGGTTAGGGTGAGGGTTAGGGTTATGTTTATGGAACAAGTTAGGGTGAGGGTTAGGTTTAGGGTTACTGTACAGGTTAGGGTTAGGGATAGGGTAAGGGTTAGGGTTAGGTTTGCGGTACAAGTTAGGGTGAGGATTAAGGTTACGGTACAGGTTGGCATTAGGGTTAGGGTTAGGGTTAGGTTTACGGTACAAGTTAGGTTAGGGTTAGTGTGAGGGTTAGGGTTACAGTTACGGTACAGGTTATTGTTAGGTTTAGGGTTAGGGTTACGGTACAGGTTAGGGTTAGGTTTATGTTTAGGGTTACGTTACAGGTTAGGGTTAGGGTTTAGGCTTAAGGTTAGGGTTACGGTACAGCTAAGGGTTAGGTTTAGGGTTAGGGTTAGGGTTAGGGTTACCGTAGAGGTTAGGGTTTGGGTTAGGGTTATGGTTAGGGTTAGGGTTAGGGTAAGGGTCAGAGTTAAGGTACCGGTGAGGTTTAGGGTTAGGTTTAAGGTTGGTGTTATTGTACAGGTTAGGGTTAGGGTTACGGTTAGGGTTAGGGTAAGTTTAGGATTACCGTACAGGTTAGGGTCAGGGTTAGGGTTAGGTTTAGGTTTAGAGTTGAGGTACAGGTTAGGGTTAGGGTTAGGGTTAGGTTTACGGTACAGGTGAGGGTTAGGTTTAAGTTAGGGTTAGGGTTAGGGATACGGTACTAGGTAGGGTTGGGGTAGGGATACGGTACAATTTAGGGTTAGGTTGAGGGTTAGGGTTAGGGTTAGGGTAAGGGTTAGGGTAAGCGTTACGGTACAGGTTAGATTTAGGGTTAGGTTTAGTGTTACGGGACAGGTAAGGGTTAGAGTTAGGGTTGGGTTTAGGGTTAGGGTTAGGGTTATGGTTGCCGTACAGGTGTGGGTTCGTGTTAATGGTAGTGGTAGGGTTAGGGTTAGGGTTACGGTACAGGATAGGGTGAGGGTTAGGGTTAGGGTTATGGTACAGTTTAGGGTTAGGGTTAGGGTTAGGGTTAAGTTGAGGGTTATGGTACAGGTTAGGGTTAGGGTTAGAGTTACGGTACAGGGTAGGTTTTGGTTTAGGGTTAGGGTTAAGGTACGGTACAAGTTAGGGTTAGGGTTAGGGTTAGGGTTAGGGTTAGGGTTAGTGTTAGGGTTAGGGTTACGGTACAGGATAGCGTTAGGGTTAGGGGTAGGGTTACGGTGCAGGTAAGGGTTAGGGTTAGGGTTAGATAAGGGTTAGGGTTATGGGACAGTTTACGTTTAGGTTTAGGTTTAGGGTTAGGGTTAGGGTTACGGTAGTGGTTAGGGTTAGAGTTAGGGTTGAGTTTAGGGTTACGGTTAGGGTTACGGTACATGTTAGTGTTAGGGTTATAGTTAGGTTTAAGGTTAGGGTTTGGTTTGGGGTTAGGGTTACAGTACAGGTTAGGGTTAGGGTTAGGGTTAAGGTTAGGGATAGGGATAGAGTTAGGGTTAGTGTTAGGTTTTCGGTACAGGTTAGGGTTAGGGTTAGGGTTAGGGTATGGTACAGGTTAGTGTTAGGGTTAGGGTTAGGGTTAGGGTTGTGGTGAGGTTAGGGTTAGGTTCAGGATTAGGGTTACCGTACAGGTTAGGGTTAGGGATAGGGTTCGTGTTAGTGTTAGGTTTACGGTACAGGTTAGGGTTAGGGTTAGGGTTAGGGTTCGGGTTACCGTACAGGTTAGGGTTAGGGTTAGGGTTAGGGTTGCGATACAGGTTAGGGTTAGGGTTGGTATAGGGCTACCATACAGGTTAGGGTTAGTGTTGCAGAACAGGATAGTGTTAGGTTTAGGCTTACGGTACAGGTTAGCAATAGGGTTAGGGTTAGGGTTAGGATTACGGTACAGGTTAGGATTAGGGTTAGGGTTAGGGTTACGGTTACGGTTACGGTACTGGTTATGGTTAGGTTTTGGGTTAGGGTTAGGGTTACACTCCAGGTTAGGGTTAGGTTAAGGGTTAGGGTTATGTTACAGTTTAGGGTTGGGCTTAGGTTTAGGGTTACGGTAAAAGTTAGGGTTACGGTTAGGTTTAGGGTTAGGGTTACGGTGTAGGTTAGCGTTAGGGCTAGGGTTCGGGTTAGATTTAGGGTACGGTACAGGTTAGGTTTAGGGTTAGATTTAGGGTTAAGTTTAGATTTAGGTTTACAGTACAGGGTAGGGGTAGGTTTAGGTTTACGGTAGAGGTTGTGGTTACGGTGAGGGTTAGGATTAGGGTTACGGTACAGGTTAGGGTTAGGGTTAGGCTTAGGTTTAGAGTTAGGGTTAGGGTTAGGGCAAGGATTAGGGTTTCGGCAGAGTTCAGGGTTATGGTTAGGATTAGAATTAGGGTTAGGATTACGGTACAGATTAGGTTTAAGTTTAGGTTAGGGTTAGTGTTATGGTACAGGTAAGGGTTACGGTTAGGGTGAGTGTTAGGTTTAGGGTTATGGTACAAGTTAAGTTTACGGTTAGGGTTAAGGTTAGGGTTAGGGTTAGTGTTAAGGTACAGGTTAGGGTTAGGGTTAGTGTTAGTGTTAGAGTTAGGTTTGCCATAGAGGTTAGGGTTAAGGTTAGGGTTAGGGAACAGGGTAGGGTTAGGGTTGGGGTTAGGGTTAGGGTTATGGTACAAGTTAGGGTTAGGGTTAGTTTTAGGGTTAGATTTACGGTACAGGTTAGTGTTAGGGTTAGGGTTATGGTTACGGTTAGGGTTAGGGTTAGGTTTAGGGTTACGGTACAGGTTACGGTTAGGGTTGGGGTAGGGTTACGGGACAGGTTAGAGTTAGGGTTAGGGTTAGGGTTACGGTACAGATTAGGGTTAGGGATAGGGTTTCAGTACAGGTTGGGGTTAGGGTTAGGGTTACGGTACAGGTTAGGGTTAGGGTTAGGGTTACGTTATAGTTAGCATTAGGGTTAGGCTTAGGTTTAGGGTTAATATTACAGTTAGGCTTAGGGTTAGGGTTACTGTACAGCTTAGGGTTAAGTTTAGGGTTAGGGTTATGGTAGAGGTTAGGGTTTGGGTTAGGGTTATGGTTAGGGTTAGGGTTAGGGTTAGGGTAATGGTTAGGGTTAAGGTACCGTTTAGGTTTAGGGTTAGGTTTAGGGTTAGGGTTATTGTACAGGTTAGGGTCAGGGTTAGGGTTAGGGTTAGGTTTAGCGTTAGGGTTAAGTTGAGGGTTATGGTACAGGTTAGGGTTAGGGTTATGGTACAGGGTAGGTTTAGGGTTAGGGTTAGGGTTAAGGTACGGTACAAGTTAGGGTTAGGGTTAGGGTTAGTGTTAGGGTTAGAATTACGGTACAGTTTAGGGGTAGGGTTAGGATTAGGTTAGAGATAGGGTTAGGGTTACGGTACAGGATAGCGTTAGGGGTAGGGGTAGGGTTACGGTGCAGGTAAGGGTTAGGGTTAGGGGTAGATTAGGGTTAGGTTTATGGTACAGTTTACGTTTAGGTTTAGGGTTAGGGTTAGGGTTACGGTAGTGGTTAGGGTTAGAGTTAGGGTTGAGTTTAGGTTTACGGTTAGGGTTACGGTACATGTTAGTGTTAGGGTTACGGTTAGGGTTTGGTTTGGGGTTAGGGTTACAGTACAGGTTAGGGTTTGGGTTAGGGTTAAGGTTAGGGATAGGGATAGCGTTAGGGTTAGTGTTAGGTTTATGGAACAGGTTAGGGTTAGGGTTAGGTTTAGGGTTAGGGTTAGGGTTAGGGTTACGGTACAGGTTAGGGTTAGGGTTAGGGTAAAGGTTAGGGTTAGGGTTAGGGTTATGGGCCGTATAGGTGTGGGTTAGTGTTACTGGTAGTGTTAGGGTTAGGGTTAGGTTTAGGGTTACGGTACAGGATAGGGTGAGGGTTAGGTTTAGGGTTACGGTTCAGTTTAGGGTTAGGGTTAGAGTTAGGGTTAGGGTTAGGGTTAGGTTAAGGGTTAGGGTTACGTTACAGGTTAGGGTTAGACTTAGGGTTAGGGTTAGGGTAACGGTAAAAGTTAGGGTTACGGTTAGGTTTAGGGTTAGGGTACTGTGTAATTTAGCGTTAGGGTTTGGGTTAGGGTTAGGTTTAGGGTACGGTACAGGTTAGGGTGGGGTTAGGTTTAGGGTTAAGTTTAGATTTAGGTTTACGGTAGAGGGTAGGGTTAGGTTTAGGGTTACGGTAGAGGTTGTGATTATGGTGAGGGTTAGGATTAGGTTTACGGTACAGGTTAGTGTTAGGGTTAGGTTTAGGTTTAGAGTTAGGGTTAGGGTTAGGGTTAGGGCAAGGGTGAGGGTTACGGCACAGGTTAGGGTTAAGATTAGGATTAGAATTAGGGTTAGGATTACGGTACAGGTTAGGTTTAAGGTTATGGTTAGGGTTAGTGTTACGTTACAGGTAAGGGTTACGGTTAGGGTTAGGGTTAGGGTACAAGTTAAGTTTACGGTTAGGGTTAGGGTTAGGTTTAGGGTTAGTGTTAAGGTACAGGTTAGAGTTAGGGTTAGTGTTAGTGTTAGGGTTAGGTTTGCCAAAGAGTTTAGGGTTAGGGTTAGGGTTAGGGAACAGGGTAGGGTTAGGGTTAAGGTTAGGGTTACGGTACAAGTTAGGGTTAGGGTTAGGGTTAGGTTTACCGTACAGATAGTGTTAGCGTTAATGTTATGGTTAGGGTTAGGTTTAGGGTTAGTGTTAGGGTTAGGGTTAAGGTACAGGTTACGGTTAGGGTTAGGGGTAGGGTTACGGAACAGGTTATAGTTAGGGTTAGGTTTAGGGTTACGGTACAGGTTAGGGTTAGGGTTAGTTTTTCAGTACAGGTTAGGTTTAGGGTTAGGGTTACGGTACAAGTTAGGGTTAGGGTTAGGGTTAGGGTTACGGTACAAGTTAGGGTTATGTTTAGGTTTAGGTTTAGGGTTACGTTATAGGCTAGCATTAGGGTTAGGTTTAGGTTTAGAGTTACGGGACAGGTTAATGTTACGGTTAGGCTTAGGGTTAGGGTTACTGTACAGCTTAGGGTTAGGTTTAGGGTTAGGGTTAGGGTTACAGTAGAGGTTAGGGTTTGGATCAGGGTTATGGTTAGGGTTAGGGTTGGGGTAAGTTTTAGGGTTAAGGTACCGATTAGGTTTAGGGTGAGGTTTAGGGTTAGGGTTAGTGTACAGGTTAGGGTCAGGTTTAGGGTTAGGGTTAGGTTTAGGTTTAGGGTTGCGGTACGGGTTAGGGTTAGGGTTAGGTTTATGGTACAAGTTAGGGTTAGGTTTAGGCTTAGGTTTAGGGTTAGGGATATGGTACAAGTTAGGGTTAGGGATACGGTACAATTTAGGGTTAGGTTTAGGGTTAGGGTTACGGTATAGGTTAGCGTTAGGGTTAGGTTTAGTTTTAGGGTTAAGGGACAGGTTAAGGTTATGGTTAGGGATAGGGTTAGGGTTACGGTTAGATTTATGGTACAGGTTAGTGTTAGTGTTAGGGTTATGGTGAGGGTTAGGCTTAGGGTTAGGGTTAGGGTTATGGTAGAGTTTACGGTTAGGGTTAGGGGTAGGGTTATGGTACAGGTTATAGTTAGGGTTAGGGTTAGGGTTACAGTACAGGTTAGAGTTAGGGTAAGGGTTAGGGTTACGTTACAGGGTAGGGTTATGCTTAGGGTTAGGGTTAGGGTTACAGTACAAGTTAGGGTTACTGTTAGGTTTAGGGTAGGGTTACGGTGTAGGTTAGCGTTAGGGTTAGGGTTAGGGTTAGTTTTAGGGTACGGTACAGGATAGGGTTAGGGTTAGGTTTAGGGTTAAGTTTAGATTTAGGTTTATGGTACAGAGTAGGGTTAGGTTTAGGGTTAGGGTTATGGTATAGTTTAGCGTTAGGGTTAGGGTTAGGTTTAGGATTACGGTAGAGGTTGGGGTTACGGTGAGGGTTAGGATTAGGGTTATGGTACAGGTTAGGGTTACGGTTAGAGTTAGGGTTAGGGTTAGGGTAAGGGTTATGGTACAAGTTAAGTTTACGGTTAGCATTAGGGTTAGTGTAAGGGTTAGTGTTAAGGTACAGTTTAGGGTTAGGGTTAGTGTTAGTGTTAGGGTTAGGTTTGCCATAGAGGTTAGGGTTACAGTTAGGGTTAGGGTACACTTTAGGTTTAGAGTTAGGGTTAGGGTTACGCAACAGGTTAGGGTAAGGGTTAGGGTTAAGGTTAGGGTTAGGGTTAGGGTTATGGTACAAGTTAAGTTTACGGTTAGGGTTATTGTTAGGGTTAGGGTTAGGGTTAGGGTTAGTGTTACGGTACAAGTTAGGGTTACGGTTAGGGTTAGTGTTAGGGTTATGGTTACGGTACAGGTTAGGGTTAGGGTTAGGGTAAGGATTACGGTTAGGGTTACGGTAAAAGTTATGGTTACGGTTAAGGGTATGGTTACGGTACAGGTAAGGGTTAGGTTTAGGGTTAGCGTTTGGTTAGGGTTACGGTACAGGTAAGTGTTAAGTTTAGGGTTAGGTTTAGGGTTAGTGTTAGGGTTACGGTAGTGGTTAGTGTTAGGCTTAGGGTTGCGTTTAG
The DNA here is from genome assembly GCA_017311455.1 of Otocyon megalotis megalotis. NCBI lineage: Eukaryota > Metazoa > Chordata > Mammalia > Carnivora > Canidae > Otocyon > Otocyon megalotis. Next base: position 37,461 of record JAEUCK010007792.1, read on the forward strand.
GGTTACGGTTAGGGTTATGGTACAGGTTAGGTTTACCGTTAGGGTTAGGGATAGGGATAGCGTTGATAGGGTTAGGGTTAGAGTTAGGGTTCCGGTACAGGTTAGGGTTAGGGTTAGGGTTAAGGGTAGGGTTAGGGATAGGTTTAGGTTTAGTGTTAGTTTTATGGTACAGGTTACGATTAAGGTTAGGGTTACTGTAGAGGTTAGGGTTAGCATTAGGGTTAGGGTTGCAGTACAGATTAGGGTTACAGTTACGGTTAAGGTTACCATACAGTTTAGGGTTAGGGTTAGGGTTAGCGTTGCGGTACAGGTTACGGTTAGTGTTAGGGTTACTGTACAGGTTAGCATTAGGTTGAGGGTTAGGGTTAGGATTACGGTACAGGTTAGGGTTGGTGTTATGTTTACGTCACAGGTTAGGGTTAGGTTTAGGGTTACGGTATATGTTAGGGTTACGGTTAGGTTTAGGGTTAAGTTTACGGTATAGATTAGCATTAGGGTTAGTGTTAGGGTTAGGTTTAGGGTTCCGGTACAAGTGAGGGTAAGGGTTAGGTTTACGGTTAGTGTTAGGGTTAGGTTTACGGTACAGGTTAGGGTTAGGTTTAGGGTTAGGGTTAGGGTTACGGTACAGGTTAGGGTTAGGTTTAGGGGTAGGGTTAGGGTTACGGAACAGGTTAGTTATAGGGTTAGGGTTAGGGTTACAGTATCGGTAGGTTTAGGGTTAGGGTTAAGTTTAGGTTTACGACACAGGTTAGGGTTAGGGTTAGGGTGAGGGTTAGGGTTAGACTTAGGTTTACCATACAGATTAGGGGTAGGGTTAGGGTTAGGGTTAGGGTTCTGGTACAGTTTAGGGTTAGTGTTAGGGTTAGGGTTAAGATACAGTTTAGGTTTGGTTAGGGTTAGGGTTTGGTTACGATACAGGTTAGTGTTACGGTTAGGGTTAGGTATAGGGTTAGGGTTAGCGTTAATGTTAGGGTTAGGGTTAGAGTTAGGGTTAGGGTTACGGTACAGGTTAGGGTTAGGGTTAGGGTTAAGGTTAGGGATAGGTTTAGGTTTAGTGTTAGTTTTATGGTACAGGTTACGTTTAGGGTTAGGGTTACCGTACAGGTTAGGATTAGGGTTAGTGTTAGAGTTGCAGTACAGATTAGGGTTATGGTTATGGTTAGGGTTACCATACAGTTTAGGGTAGGGTTTAGGGTTACCATTGCCGTCCAGGTTAGGGTTAGGCTTAGGGTTACTGTACAGGTTAGCATTAGGTTTAGGGTTAGGGTTAAGATTACGGTACAGGTTAGGGTTAGTGTTTGGGTAGGGTTACGTCACAGGTTAGGGTAAGGGTTAGGGTTATGGTACATGTTAGGGTTACGGTTAGGTTGAGTGCTAGGCTTATGGTATAGGTTAGCGTTAGGGTTAGGTTTAGTTTTAGGTTTAGGGTTACGGTCAGGTTAGGGTAAGGGTTAGGTTTAGGGTTAGGGTTAGGTTTAGGGTTAGGTTTACAGTACAGGTGAGGGTTAGGTTTAGCGTTAGGGTTAGGGTTACGGTACAGGTTAGGTTTAGTTTAGAGTTAGGGTTAGGGTTAGGTTTAGGGTTACGGTACAGGTTAGGGTTAGGTTTAGGGATAGGGTTACGGTACAGGTTAGTTATAGGGTTAGGGTTAGGGTTACAGTACCGGTAGGTTTAGGGTTAGGGTTAGGGTTAGGTACGATACAGGTTAGGGTTAGGGTTAGAGTTAGGTTTACTGTACAGGTTAGGGGTAGGGTTAGGTTTAGGGTTAGGGTTGCGGTACAGTTTAGGGTTAGTGTTAGGGTTAGGGTTAGGGTTAAGTTACAGGTTATTATTAGGGTTAGGGTAAGTGTTACGGTACAGGTTACGGTTAGGGTTAGGGTTAGGGTTAGGGTTCGGGTTACCGAGCAAGTTAGGTTTACAGTTAGGTTTAGGGTTAGTGTTAAGGTATATGTTAGCGTTAGGGTTCGGGTTAGAGTTACGGTTAGGATTACGGTACAGGTTAGGGTTAAGGTTAGGGTTAGGATTACGGTTAGGGTTAAGGTTATGTTAAAGTTACAGGTTAGGGTTAGGGTTAGGGTTACAGTACAGGGTAGGGTTAGGGTTAGGGTTAGGTTTTCGATACAAGTTAGGGTGAGGCTTAGTGTTAGGATTAGGGTTACAATACAGTTAGGGTTAGCGTTAGGGTTTGGGTTACAGTACAGGTTAGTTTTAGGGTTAGTGTTAGGGTTACGGTACAGGTTAGCATTAGGGTTAGGGTTAGGGTTGCGTTACAGGTTAGGGATGGTTTAGGGTCAGGGTGACGGTACAGGTTAGGGTTCGGTTTAGGGTTAGGGTTACGATACAGATTAGGGTTAAGGTTAGGGTTAGGGTTAGTGTTAGGGTTACAGTACAGGTTTGTTTCAGGGTTAGGGTTAGGCTTAGGTTTAGGGTTAGGTTTGCGGTACAGGTTAGGGTTAGGGTTAGGGTTCCCGTACAGGTTAGGGTTAGGGTTAGGTTTAGGGTTGCGGTACAGGTTAGGGTTAGGGTCAGGGTTAGTGTTAGGGATAGAGATAGGTTTGCCATAGAGTTTAGGGTTATGGTTAGGGTTAGGGTACAGGTTAGGTTTAGAGCTAGGGTTAGGATTAGGTTTAGGGTTAGGGTTAGGGTTACGGTACAGGTTAGGTTTAGTGATAGGGGTAGGGTTTCGGTACACATTAGGGTTAGGGTTATGGTTACGGTACAGGTTAGGTTTAGGGTAAGGGTTAGTGTTACTGGACAGGTAAGGGTTACGGTTAGGGTTAGAGTTAGGTTTAGGGTTAGGGTTAGGGTTGCCTGACAGGTGTGACGTAGTTTTACTGGTAGGGAAGGATAGGTTTAGGGTTATGTTACAGGTTAGGGTGAGAGGTTAGGTTTAGTGTTACGGTACAGGTTAGGGTTAGGGTTAGTGTTAGGGTCACGGAACAGGTTAGGGATAGGGTTAGTGTTAGGGTTAGGGTTCGGGTTGGGGTTAGGGTTAGTGTTGCCGTTCAGGTGTGGGTTAGTATTACTGTTAGGGAAGGGTTAGGTTTAGGGTTACGGTACAGGTTAGGGTGAGGGTTAGGGTTAGGGTTACGGTACAGGTTAGGGTGAGGTTTAGGGTTACGGTACAGGTTAGGGTTAGGGTTAGTGTTAGATTTAGGGTTAGGTGTGCCATAAAGGTTAGGGTTAGGGGACAGGTTAGGTTTAGAGTTAGGGTTAGCATTAGTGTTAGGGTTACGTTACAGGTTAGGGTTAGGGTTAGGGTTACGGTACAGGGTAGGGTTAGGGTTAGGGTTAGGGTACGGAACAAGTTAGGGTTAGGGTTAAGGTTAGTGTTAGGGTTAGAGTTACGGTACAGGTTAGGGTTGTGGTTAGGGTTACGGTTACGGTACAGGTTAGGGTTAGGTTTAGGGTTACGGTGCAAGTAAGGGTTAGGTTTAGGGTTAGGGTTAGGGTTTGTGTTCCTGTACAGGTTAGGGTTAGGGTTAGGGTTACGGTACAGGTTAGCATTAGGGTTAGGGTTAGGGTTGCGTTACAGGTTAGGGATGGTTTAGGGTCAGGGTGACGGTACAGGTTAGGGTGTGGTTTAGGGTTAGGGTTACGATACAGATTAGGGTTAAGGTTAGGGTTAGGGTTAGTGTTAGGGTTACAGTACAGGTTAGTTTCAGGGTTAGGGTTAGGCTTAGGTTTAGGGTTAGGTTTGCGGTACATGTTAGGGTTAGGGTTGGGGTTCCCGTACAGGTTAGGGTTAGGGTTAGGTTTAGGGTTGCGGTACAGGTTAGGGTTAGGGTCAGGGTTAGTGTTAGGGATAGAGATAGGTTTGCCATAGAGTTTAGGGTTATGGTTAGGGTTAGGGTACAGGTTAGGTTTAGAGCTAGGGTTAGGATTAGGTTTAGGGTTAGGGTTAGGGTTACGGTACAGGTTAGGTTTAGTGATAGGGGTAGGGTTTCGGTACACATTAGGGTTAGGGTTATGGTTATGGTACAGGTTAGGTTTAGGGTAAGGGTTAGTGTTACTGGACAGGTAAGGGTTACGGTTAGGGTTAGAGTTAGGTTTAGGGTTAGGGTTAGGGTTGCCTGACAGGTGTGACGTAGTTTTACTGGTAGGGAAGGATAGGTTTAGGGTTATGTTACAGGTTAGGGTGAGAGGTTAGGTTTAGTGTTACGGTACAGGTTAGGGTTAGGGTTAGTGTTAGGGTCACGGAACAGGTTAGGGATAGGGTTAGTGTTAGGGTTAGGGTTCGGGTTGGGGTTAGGGTTAGTGTTGCCGTTCAGGTGTGGGTTAGTATTACTGTTAGGGAAGGGTTAGGTTTAGGGTTACGGTACAGGTTAGGGTGAGGGTTAGGGTTAGGGTTACGGTACAGGTTAGGGTGAGGTTTAGGGTTACGGTACAGGTTAGGGTTAGGGTTAGGGTTAGGCTTAGGGTTAGGGTGTGCCATAAAGGTTAGGTTAGGGGACAGGTTAGGTTTAGAGTTAGGTTAGCCTCTAGTTAGGTTGGCGTTACAGGTTAGGTTAGGGTTAGGGTTACGGTACAGGGTAGGGTTAGGGTTAGGGTTAGGGTACGGAACAAGTTAGGGTTAGGGTTAAGGTTAGTGTTAGGGTTAGAGTTACGGAACAGGTTAGGGTTATGGTTAGGGTTACGGTTACGGTACAGGTTAGGGTTAGGGTTAGGGTTACGGTGTAAGTAAGGGTTAGGTTTAGGGTTAGGGTTAGGGTTAGGGTTTGTGTTCCTGTACAGGTTAGGGTTAGGGTTAGGGTTACGGTACAGGTTAGCATTAGGGTTAGGGTTAGGTTTAGGTTTACTGTACAGGTTAGGTTTAGGGTTAGGGTTAGGGTTAGGGTTAAGCTTACGGTACAGGTTAGGATTAGGTGTAGGTTAAGTTTAGGGTTACGGTACAGGTCAGGGTTAGGGTTAATGTTAGGGTTACTTTACAGGTTAGGGTTAGGGTTAGGTTTACGGTACGAGTTAGGGTTACGGTTAGGTTTAGGGTTAGGGTTATGGTGTAGGTTATCATTAGAGTTGGGGTTAGGGTTATGTTTAGGGTTAGGGCTAGGTATACGGTACAGGTGAGGGTTAGGTTTAGGTTTAGATTTATGGTTAGGGTTACGGTACAGGTTAGGTTTAAGTTTAGGGTTAGGGTTAGGGTAGGGTTATGGTTACGGTACAAGTTAGGGTTACCGTTGGGTTTAGGGTTAGGGTTACGATATAGGTTAGCGTTAGGGTTAGGGTTAGGGTTAAGGTTACGATTAGGGTTAGGGTTAGTGTTAGGGTTAGGGTTACGGTACAGGTTAGGGTTGGGTTTAGGGTTAGGGTTAGGGTTACGGTATAGGTTAGGGTTACGGTACCGGTTAGGTTTACGGTTAGGTTAGGTTTAGGGTTCCCGTACAGGTTAGGGTTAGTGTTAGGGTTAGGGTTAGGGTTAGGATTACCCTACAGGTTAGGGTCAGGGTTAGCATTAGTGTTAGGGTTAGGGTTAGGGTTACTCCACAGGTTAGGGTTAGTGTAATGGTTACGGTTAGGATGACGGTACAGGTTAGGGTTATGGTTAGGGGTATGGTTACGGTCAGGTAAGGGTTAGGTTTAGGGTTAGCGTTAGGTTAGGGTTACGGTACAGGTAAGGGTTAAGTTTAGGTTAGGTTTAGGGTTAGTGGTAGGGTTACGGTAGTGGTTAGTATTAGGCTTAATGTTGGGTTTAGGGTTACGGTTAGGGTTACGGTACAGGTTAGGTTTAGGGTTAGGGTTAGTGTAACAGGACAGGTAAGGGTTATGGTTAGGTTTAGGGTAAGGGTTAGGTTTAGAGTTGGCGTACAGGTGTGTGTTAGTGTTACTGGTAGGGAAGGGTTAGGTTTAGGGTTACGTTACAGGTTAGGGGGAGGGTTAGGGTTAGGGTTACGGTACAGGTTAGGGTTAGGGTAGGTTTAGGGTTAGGGTTAGGTTTGCCATAAAGGTTAGGGTTAGGGTGAGGGTTGGGGTATAGGTTAATTTTAGAGTTAGGTTTAGTGTTAGTGTTAGGGTTATGGTACAGGTTAGGGTTAGGGGTAGGGATACAGTACAGATAGGGATAGGGTTAGGGTTAGGGTATGGTGAAATTAGGGCTAGGGTTAAGGTTAGTGTTAGGATTTGAGTTACGGAACAGGTTAGGGTTAGGGTTAGGGTTAGGGTATGGTACTGTTTAGGGTTAAGGTTAGGGTTAGGGTTAGGTTTAGGGTTACGGTACAGGTTAGGGTTAGGTTTTGGTTAGGGTTAGGTTATGGTACAGGTTAGGGTTAGGGTTAGGTTTAGGGTAAGGATTAGGGTTACGGTACCGGTTAGGTTTAGGGTTAGGGTTACCGTACACGTTAGGGTTAGGTTAGGGTTAGGGCTAGGGTTAGGGTTAGGTTTAGGGTTAAGGTACAGGTTAGGTTTAAGTTTAGGGTTAAGGTTAGGGTTACTGTGCAAGTTAGGGTTACGGTTAGGTTTAGGGTTCGTGTGACGGTATAGGTTAGCATGAGGGTTAGGGTTAGGGTTAGATTTAGAGTTACAGTACAGGTTAGGGTTACGGTTAGGCTTAGGGTTAGGGTTAGGGTTACGGTACAGGTGAGGGTTAGGTTTAGGGTTAGGGTTAGGGTTACGGTACAGTTTAGGGTTAGGGTTAGGTTTATGGTTAGGGTTATGATAAGGGTTAGGATTACGGTACCGGTTATGTTTACGTTGAGGATTAGGGTAATATTACGGAAGAGGTAAGGGTTAGGGTGAGGGTTAGGTTTACCGTACAGGGTATGGTTAGGGTTAGGGTTAGGGTTAGGGTTAGGGTTAGGGTTAGGGTTAGGGTTACGATACAAGTTAGGGATAGTGTTAGGGTTAGGGTTAGGGTTAGGGTTCGGTTTACAGTACAGGTTAGGTTTAGAGCTAGTGGTAGGGTCACGGTACAGGTTAGGTTAGGTTTAAGGTTAGGGTTACTGTTACGGTACAGGTTAGGGTTAGGGTTAGAGTTAGGGTTTTGGTAGAAGTTAGGGTTAGGGTAAGGATTAGGGTTATGGTACAAGTTAGGGTTAGGGTTAGGGTTAGTGTTAAGGTACAGGTTACGTTTAAGGTTAGTGTTTGTGTTAGGGTTAGGTTTGCCTAGAGGTTAGGGTTAGGGAAAGTGTTAGGGTACAGGTTAGGTTTAGAGTTAGGGTTAGGGTTAGGGTTAGGGTTAGGGTTACGATATAGGTTAGGTTTAGGGTTAGGGTTAGGGATAGGGTTAGTGTTAGGGTTACGGTACAGTATAGGGTTAGGATTAGGGTTACGGTACAAGTTAAGGTTAGGGTTAGAGTTAGTGTTATGGTTAGGGTTACGGTACAGATTAGGGTTAGGGTTAGGGTTAGGGTTAAGTTTAGGATTACGGTACAGGTTAGGATTAGGGTTAGAGGTAGGGTTACAATTCCAGTAAGAGTTAGGGTTAGGGTTAGCGTTCTGGTTAGGGTTACGGTACAGTTTCGGGCTAAGTTTAGGGTTAGGGTTAGGTTTATGGTTAGGGTTAGGGTTAGGTTTACGGAACAGGTTAGGGTTAGGTATAGGGTTAGGGTTAGGTTTATGGTACAATTTAGGTTTACTGTTAGGTTTAGGGTTAGGGTTACGGTATAGGTTAGCGTTAGGGTTAGGTTTAGGGTTAGGTTTAGGTTTACGGTACAGGTTAGGGTTATGCTTAGGGTTAGGGTTAGGGTTACGGTACAGGTTAGGGTCAGGGTTAGGGTTAGGGGTAGGGTTGGGGTTAAGGTACAGATTAGGTTTAAGTTTAGGGTTAGGGTTAGGGTTACTGTACAAGTTAGGGTTGCAGTTCGGTTTAGAGTTAGGGTTACGGTATAGGTTAGCATTAGGGTTAGGGTTAGGGTTAGGTTACAGTACAGGTTAGGGTTACAGTTAGAGTTAGCCTTAGGGTTAGGGTTATGGTACAGGTTAGGGTTAGGTTTAGGATCAGGGTTAGGGTTAGTGTTGTGGTACAATTTAGGTTTACGGTTAGGTTTAGCGTCAGGGTTACGGTATATGTTAGCGTTAGGTTTAGGTTTAGGGTTAGGTTTAGGGTTACGAACAGGTCAGGGTTACAGTTAGGGTTAGGGTTAGTGTTCGATTTACGGCACAGGTTAGGATTAGGTTTAGGGTTAAGGTTAGGTTTAGGGTCAGGGTTAGGGTTAGGTTTAAGGTTCAGATTAGGTTTAAGTTTAGGCTTAGGCTTAGGGTTACTGTACAAGTTATGGTACGGTTAGGTTTAGGGTTAGGGTTACGGTATAGGTTAGCGTTAGGGTTAGGTTTAGGGTTAGGTTTTGGTTACGGTACAGGTTAGGGTTACGATTAGGGTTAGGGTTAGGGTTACGGTACAGGTTAGGGTAAGGTTTAGGGATACAGTTAGGGTTATGGTACAGGTTAGGTTTAGGGTTAGGGTTAGAGTTAGGGTTAGGGTTAGGGTAAGGGTAAGGGTTAAGGTTACGATACCGGTTAGGTTTAGGGTGAGGGTGAGGGTAGGATTACGGAACGGGTTAGTGTTAGGGTGAGGGTTAGGTTTACGGTACAGTGTATGGTTAGGGTTAGGGTTAGGGTTAGGGTTACGATACAAGTTAGGGTTAGGGTTAGTGTTAAGGTTAGGATTGATTACGGTACAGGTTAATGCTGGGGTTAGGGTTAGGGTTAGGGTTAGTTTTACAGTACAGGTTAGGCTTAGGTTTAGTGGTAGGGTTACGGTACAGGTTAGGGTTAGGGTAAGCGTCAGGGTTAGGGTTTGGGTTACGGTACAGGTTAGTGTTAGGGTTAGGGTTACGGGTTTGGTACACGTTAGGGTTAGGGTTAGGGTTAGGGGTATGGCACAGGTTAGGGTTAGGGTTAGGGTTAGGGTTATGGTACATGTTAGGGTTAGGGTTAGTGTTAGGGTTAGGGTTAGGTTTGCCATAGAGGATAGGTTTAGGGTTAGGGTAAAGGTTAGGTTGAGAGTTAGGGTTAGGGTTAGGGTTAGTGTTACTGTTAGGGTTACGGTACAGGTTAGGGTTAGGGTTAGGTTTAGTTTAGGGTTAGGGTTAGGGTTACGGTACAGTGTAGGGTTAGGGTTAGGTTTAGGGTTACGGTACAAGTGAAGGTTAGGGTTAGTGTTAGTGTTAGGGTTACAGTATGGTACAGATTAGGTTTAAGGTTAGGGTTAGGTTAAGGTTAGGGTTAAGATTCAGGTTAGGGTTAGGGTTAGGGGTAGGGTTACGGTTCCAGCAAGGTTAGGGTTAGGGTTAGCGTTAGGGTTAGGGTTATGGTACAGTTTAGGGTTAAGTTTAGTGTTAGGGTTAGGGTTAGGTTTAGGTTTAGGGTTACGGTAGTGGTTAGCGTTAGGGTTGGGGTTAAGTTTAGGGTTATGGTTAGGGTTACGGAACAGGTTAGGTTTAGGGTTAGGTTTAGGGTTACCATACACATTAGGGTTAGAGATAGGGTGAAGGTTAGGGTTAGGGTTGCGGTACAAGTTAGGGTGAAAGTTAGGGTTACGGTACAGGTTAGCATTAGGGTCAGGTTTAAGGTTAGGTTTACGGTACAGGTTAGGTTTAGGGTTAGTGTGAGGGTTAGGGTTACGTTTATGGTACAGGTTATTGTTAGGTTTAGGGTTAGGGTTAGGGTTACAGTACAGGTTAGGGTTAGGGTTAGGTTTATGGTACAAGTTAGGGCTGTGGTTAGGTTTAGGGTTAGGGTTACGGTAGGTTAGCGTAGGGTTAGGGTTAGGGTTAGGTTTAGGGTTACGATACAATTTAGGGTTAGGGTTAGGGTTAGGGTTACTGTACAGGTTAGTATTAGCATTAGGGTTAGGTTTAGTGTTAGGGTTAGGGTTAGGGTTACGGTACAGGTTACAGTTAGGGTTAGGGGTAGGGTTATGGTACAGGTTAGAGTTAGGGTTAGGGTTACGGTACAGGTTAGGGTTAGGGTTAGGTTTAGGGTTTCAGTACAGGTTAGGTTTAGGTTTAGGGTTAGGGTTACGGTACAGGTTATGGTTAGGTTTAGGGTTAGGGTTAGGCTTAGGGATATGGTACAAGTTAGGGTTACGGTTAGGTTTAGGTTTAGGGTTACAGTATTGTTTAGCGTTAGGGTTAGGTTTAGGTTTAGGGTTATGGTACAGGTTAAGGTTACAGTTAGGGTTAGGGTTAGGATTAGGGTTACGGTACACGTTAGTGTTAGGTTAGGTTTAGGGTTAGGGTTATGGTATAGGTTAGGGTTTGGGTAAGGTTTATGGTTAGGGTTAGGGTAAGGGTTAGGATTACAGTACCGGTTAGGTTTAGGGTTAGGTTTAGGTTTAGGAACAATGAGACACCACCTCACACCAGTGAGAATGGGGAAAATTAACAAGGCAGGAAACAACAAATGTTGGAGAGGATGCGGAGAAAAGGGAACCCTCTTACACTGTTGGTGGGATTGTGAACTGGTGCAACCACTCTGGAAAACTGTGTGGAGGTTCCTCAAAGAGTTAAAAATAGACCTGCCCTACGACCCAGCAATTGCACTGTTGGGGATTTACCCCAAAGATACAGATGCAATGAAACGCCGGGACACCTGCACCCCGATGTTTCTAGCAGCAATGTCCACAATAGCCAAACGGTGGAAGGAGCCTCGGTGTCCATCGAAAGATGAATGGATAAAGAAGATGTGGTTTATGTATACAATGGAATATTACTCAGCCATTAGAAATGACAAATATCCACCATTTGCTTCAAGGTGGATGGAACTGGAGGGTATTATGCTGAGTGAAGTAAGTCAATCGGAGAAGGACAAACAGTGTATGTTCTCATTCATTTGGGGAATATAAATAATAGTGAAAGGGAATATAAGGGAATGGAGAAGAAATGTGTGGGAAATATCAGAAAGGGAGACAGAACATAAAGACTCCAACTCTGGGAAAAGAACTGGGGGTGGTGGAAGGGGAGGAGGGCGGGGGGTGGGGGTGAGTGGTGACGGGCACTGAGGGTGACACTTGACGGGATGAGCACCGGGTGTTATTTTGTATGTTGGTAAATTGAACACTAATAAAAAATTAATTAAAAAAAAGGAATAGGGTTAGGATTAGTGTTAAGATTACGGTCCAGGTTAGGGTTAGGTTTAGGATTAGGGTTACCGAACAGGTTAGGGTTAGGTTTAGTTTTAGGGTTAGGGTTAGGGATAGGTTAAGGGCAGGGTTAGTGTTATGGTACAGGTTAGGGTTAGGGTTAGTGATAGAGTTAGGGTTACGGGTACATTACAAGTTATGGTTAGGTTTAGGGTTAGGGGAAGGGTTACGGTGCAGGATCGGTTTAGGGTTAGGGTTATGGTTATGGTACAGGTTATGGTTAGGTTTAGGGTTATGGTTAGGATTAGGGTTATGGTACAGGTTAGGGTTAGGGTTACGGTTAGGGTTACGTTACAGGTTAGTGTAAGGGTTAGGGTTAGGGAATAGGTTAGCGTTAGAGTTAGGGTTAGGGTTAGGTTTAGTATTATGGTACAGGTTAGGGTTAGGGTTAGGTTTACGGTACAGGTGAGGGTTAGGTTTAGGATTAGGGTTAGGTTTATGGTACAGGTTAGGGTTAGGGTTAGGGTTCTGGTACAGGTTAGGTTTAGGGTTAGGGTTAGGGTTAGGGTTAGTGTTATTGTTAGGTTTAGGGTTACAGTACAGGTTAGGGTTAGGGTTCGGGTTTGTGTTAGGTTTAGGGTTACGGTACAGGCAGGGTTACGGTTAGGGTTAGGGTTAGGGTTACGATACAAGTTAGGTAGGGTTAGTGTTAGGGTTACAGTTACGGTACAGGTTAGTGTTAGTGTTAGAGTTAGGGTTAGGTTTACAGTACAGGTTAGGGTTAGTGGTAGGGTTACGGTACAGGTTAGAGTTAAGTTTAGGGTTAGGGTTACGGTACAGGTTAGGATTAGGGTTCGGGTTAGTGTTACGGTCCCGGTAAGGCTTAGTGTTAGGATTAGATTGAGGGTTAGGGTTATGGTACAGGTTGGGTTTAGGGTTAGGTTTAGTGCCAGGGTTAGGTTTAGGGTTAGGGTAAGTGTTAAGGGACAATTTAGGGTTAGTTTTAGTGTTAGTGTTAGAGTTATATTTGCCATAGAGTTTAGGGTTATGGTTAGGGTTAGGGTACAGTTTAGGTTTAGAGTTACAGTTAGTGTTAGGGTTAGGGTTATGGTACAGGTTAGGGTTAGGGTTAGGGATATTGTTAGGTTTAGGGTTACAGTACAGGTTAGGGTTAGGGTTAGGTTTACGGTACAGGTTAGGGTTAGTGGTAGGGTTACAGTACAGGTTAGAGTTAAGTTTAGGGTTAGGGTTACGGTACAGGTTAGGGTTAGGGTTAGGGTTACGGTACAGGTTAGGATTAGGGTTCGGGTTAGTGTTACGGTCCCGGTAAGGGTTAGTGTTAGGATTAGATTTAGGGTTAGGGTTATGGTACAGGTTGGGTTTAGGGTTAGGTTTAGTGCCAGGGTTAGGTTTAGGGTTAGGGTAAGTGTTAAGGGACAATTTAGGGTTAGTTTTAGTGTTAGTGTTAGAGTTATGTTTGCCATAGAGTTTAGGGTTATGGTTAGGGTTAGGGCACAGTTTAGGTTTAGAGTTACAGTTAGTGTTAGGGTTAGGGTTATGGTACAGGTTACGGTTAGGGTTAGGGATATTGTTAGGTTTAGGGTTACAGTACAGGTTAGGGTTAGGGTTAGGGTTACGGTACAGGTTAGCGTTAGGGTTAGAGTTAGGGTTAGGTTTAAGGTACAGGTTAGGTTTAAGTTTAGGGTTAGAGTTAGGGTTACTGTACAAGTAAGGGTTACGGTGAGGTTTAGGGTTAGGGTTACGGTATAGGTTAGCGTTAGAGTTAGGGTTAGGGTTAGGCTTAGGGTTACGGTACAGGTTAGGGTTAGGGTTAGGGTTAGGGTTAGGGTTAGTGTTAGGGTTAGGGTTAGAGTTAGGTTTACAGTACAGGTTAGGGTTAGGGTTAGTGGTAGGGTTATGGTACAGGTTAGTGTTAGTGTTAGGGTTAAGGTTAGGGTTAGGTTTACAGTAAAGGTTAGGGTTAGGGTTATTGGTAGGGTTACGGTAAAGGTTAGGTTTAGCGTTAGGGTTAGGGTTAGGGTTACGGTACAGGTTAGGTTTAGGGTAGGTTTAGGGTTATGGTTACAGTACAGGTTAGGGTTAGGGCTAGGGTTAGGGTTAGGGTTACGGGGCAGGTTAGGGTTAGGTTGAGTGTTAGGTTTACGGTACAGGGTAGGTTTAGGGAAGGGTTAGGGTTACGGTTACGATACATATTAGGGTTAGGGTTCGTGTTATGGTTAGGGTTACGGTACAGGTTAGTGTTAGGGTTAGGGTTAGGGTTAGGGTTAGCTTTACAGTAAGGTTAGGGTTAGGGTTAGTGGTAGGGTTACGGTACAGGTTAGGGTTAGGGTAAGGGTTAGGGTTATGGTACAGGTTAGGGTTAGGGTTAGTGTTAGGTTTTCGGCACAAGTTAGGGTTAGGGTTAGGGTTACGGCACAGGTTAGGGTTAGGGTTAGGGTTAGTGTTAGGGTTAGGGTTAAGGTACAGTTTAGGTTTACGGTTAGGGTTAGTGTTACAGTACAGGTAAGGGTTATGGTAAGGGTTAGGGTTATTGTTAGGGTTATGGTGCAGGTTAGGTTTAGGGTTAGGATTAGGGTTAGTGTTACGTTTAGGGTTAGTGTTAAGGTACAGGTTAGGGTTAGGGTTAGTGTTAGTGTTAGGGTTAGGTTTGCTCTAGAGGTTCGGGTTAGGGTTAGGGTTAGGGTACAGGTTACGGTTAGGGTTAGGGTTAGTCTTAGGGTTACGGTACAGGGTAGTGTTAGGGTTAGGGTTAGGGTTATGGTACAAGTTAAGGTAAGGGTTAGGGTTAGTGTTCGGGTTAGGGTTATGGTACAGATTAGGGTTAGGGTTAGCGTTTGGGTTAGGGTTAAGGTTGGCTTACGGTACAGGTTAAGGTTAGGGGTAGAATTACGGTTCCAGTAAGGGTTAGGGTTAGTGTTAGCGTTAGGGTTAGGGTTACGGTACAGTTTATGATTAAGTTTAAGATTAGGATTAGGGTTAGGTTTAGGTTTACGGTAGTGGTTAGGGTTAGGGTTAGGGTATGGTACCGGTAGATTTAGGGTTAGGGATTAAGGTTATGGTTACCGTACAGGTTAGGGTTAAGTTTAGGGTTAGGGTTAGAATTAGGGTTACCGTACAGTTTAGGGTTAGGGTTAGGGTTAGGGTTAGGGATGCGGTACAGTTTAGGGTTAGGGTTATGTTTAGGGTTATCGTACAGGTTAGGGTAGAGTTCAGTTTAGGGTAAGGGTTAGGGTTACGGTACAGGTTATGGTTAGGTTTAGGATTAGGTTTAGGGTTATCGTACAGGTTAGGGTTAGGGTTAGGTTTAGGGTTCCGGTACAGGTTAGGTTTAGCTTAGGGTTAGTGTTAGGGTTATTGTTAGGGTTATGATTATGGTACAAGTTAGTGTAACGGTTAGGTTTAGGGTTAGGGTTACGGTATAGGTTAGCATTAGGGTTAGGTTTACGGTACAGAGTACGATTAAGTTTAAGATTAGGGTTAGGGTTAGGGTAGGGTTAGTGTTAGGGTTAGGGTACAGGTTAGGCTTACGGTTAGGGTTAGGGTTACGATAGTGGTTCGGGTTAGGGTTAGGCGTGGGTTTAGGGTTAGGGTTAGGGTAACGGTACAGGTTAGGGTTAGGGTTAGGGTTAAGGTTAGGTTTAGGGTTAGGTTTTCGGTACAGGTAAGGTTTAGGGTTAGGGATAGGGTTAGGGTTAGTGTTTGGTTTACGGTACAGGTTAGGGTTAGGGTTAGGGTTAGGGTTGCGGTGCAGTTTAGGGTTAGGGTTAGGTTTAGGTTTACCTTACAGGTTAGGGTTAGGGTTTGGTTTAGGTTTAGGTTTGCGGTACAGGTTAGGTTTAGGTTTAGGGTTACGGTACAGGTTAGCATTAGAGTTAGTGGTAGGGTTAGGATTACGGTACAGGATAGGATTAAGGTTAGGGTTAGGGTTAGGGTTACCGTTAGGGTTAGGGTACAGGTTATGGTTAGGTTTAGGGTTAGGGTTAGGGTTACGGTACAGATGAGGGTTAGGGTAAGGGATAGGGTTACGTTACAGGTTAGGGTGTTGGTTAGGTTTAGGGTTAGGGTTACAGTACAAGTTAGGGTTACGGTTAGGTTTAGGGTTAGAGTTACGGTGTAGGATAGCATTAGGGTTAGGTTTAGAGTTAGGTGTAGGGTATGGTACAGGTTAGGGTTAGGGTTAGTTTTAGAGTTAGGGTTAGGTTTAGGTTTACTGTACAGGATAGGGTTAGGGTGAGGGTTAGGGTTACGGTACATGTTAGGGTTACGGTTAGGTTTATGGTTAGTGTTACGGTATAGGTGAGCGTTAGGGTTAGGTTTAGGGTTACGGTACAGGTTAGGGTGATGGTTATGGTTAGGGTTAGGGCTCGGGTTAGGGTTACGATACAGGTTAGGGTTAGGTTTAGGGTTAGGTTTAGTGTTACGATACAGGTTAGGTTTAGGGTTAGGGTTAGGTTTAGCGTAAGGTTTAGGGTTAGGGTTAGGGTTAGGTTTAGCGTAAGGTTTAGGGTTAGGGTTAGGGTTAGGTTTAGGGTTAGGGTTAGGGTTATGGTTAGGTTAGGGTTAGGGTTAGGGTTAGGGTTTTGGTTAGGGTTAGGGTTAGGTTTGCCATAGAGTTTAGGGTTATGGTTAGGCTTAGGGTACAGGTTAGGTTTAGAGCTAGGGTTAGGTTTATGGTTAGGGTCACGGTATAGTGTAGGGCTGGGGTTAGTTTTAGGGTTAGGTTTACGATAGAAGTTAGGGTTAAGGTACAGGTTAGTGTTAGGGTTAGGATTAGGGTTAGGGTTTTGGTTAGGGTTAGGTTACGGTACAGATTACGGTTAGGGTGAGGGGTAGGGTTATGTTGCAGGTAAGGGTTACGTTTAGGCTTAGCGTTAGGGATAGAGTTACGGTACACTTTAGGGTTAAGTTTAGGGTTAGGGTTAGAGTTAGGGTTATGATAGTGGTTAGGGGTAGGGTTAGGGTTGGGTTTAGGGTTACATTTAGGGTTACCATACAGGTTAGGGTTAGGGAAAGCATTAGGGTTCCTGTTAGGTTTACGGTACAGTTTAGGGATAGGGTTAGGTTTAGGGTTACCGTACAGGTTAGGGTTAGGGTTAGGTTTAGCGTTAGGGTTGCAGCACAGGTTAGGGTTAGAGTTAGGTTTAGGGTTACCATACAGGTGAGGGTTAGGGATAGGGTTAGGTTTAGGGTTAGGGTTGCGGTACAAGTTAGGTTGACGGCTAGAGTTACGGTACAGGTTAGCATTAGGGTTAGTGTTAGGGTTCGGTTTATGGTACAGGTTAGGTTTAGGGTTAGGGTTAGGGTTACAGTAGAGGTTAGGGACAGGGTTACGTTACAGGATAGGGTTAGGTTTAGGGGTAGGATTACGGTACATGTTACGGTTGTGGTAAGGTTTAGGGTTAGGGTTACGGTACAGGTTAGGATTAGGTTTAGGGTTAGGGTTAGGTTTAGGCTTACGGTACAGGTAAGGGTTACGGTTAGGGTTAGTGTTAGGGTTAGGGTTATGGTACAGGTTAGGGTAAGGTTTAGGGTTAGGGTTAGTGTTACGGTACAGGTTAGGGTTAGGGTTACGGTTAGGGTTAGGTTTAGGGATAGGTTTAGGGTCAGGGTTAGGGTTACGGTACCGGTTAGGTTTATGGTTAGGTTTAGGGATAGGGTTACCGTACAGTTTAGGGTTTGGGTTAGGGTTAAGGTTAGGGTTAGGGTTAGGATTACCGTACAGGTTAGGGTCAGGTTTAGGTATAGGGTTAGGGTTAGGCTTGCGGTACAGGTTAGGGTTAGGTTTAGGGTTAGTGTTAGGGTTGGGGTTAGGTTTGCCATAGAGTTTAGGGTTATGGTTAGGGTTTGGGTACAGGTTAGGTTTAGAGCTAGGGTTAGGGTTAGGGTAAGGGTTACGGTACACGTTAGTGTTAGTTTTATGGTTATGGTTAGGGTTTTGGTTAGGGTTAGGGTTACGGTACAGGTTAGAGTTAGTGTTATGGGTAGGGTTACAGTTCAGGTTAGTGTTAGGGTTAGGGTTAGGGTTACGGTACAGATCAAGTTTAGGGTTAGGTTTAGTGTTACTGGACAGGTAAGGATTACGGTGAGGGTTAGGATTAGGATTAGGGTTAAGGTTGCCGTACAGGTGTGGGTTAGTGTTACTGGTAGTGTTAGGATTAGGGTTAGGGTTACGGTACAGGTTAGGGTGAGGGTTAGGGTTAGGTTTAGGGTTAGTGTTAGGGTTGGGGTTAGGTTTGCCATAGAGTTTAGGGTTATGGTTAGGGTTTGGGTAGGTTAGGTTTAGAGCTAGGGTTAGGGTTAGGGTAAGGGTTACGGTACACGTTAGTGTTAGTGTTATGGTTAGGGTTAGGGTTTTGGTTAGGGTTAGGGTTACGGTACAGGTTAGAGTTAGTGTTATGGGTAGGGTTACAGTTCAGGTTAGTGTTAGGGTTAGGGTTACGTACAGGTCAGGTTTAGGGTTAGGTTTAGTGTTACGGGACAGGTAAGGATTACGGTTAGGGTTAGGATTAGGGTTAGGGTTAAGGTTGCCGTACAGGTGTGGGTTAGTGTTACTGGTAGTGTTAGGATTAGGGTTAGGGTTACGGTACAGGTTAGGGTGAGGGTTAGGGTTAGGTTTATGGTTAGTGTGAGGGCAGGGTTAGGGTTAGGTTGAGGGTTATGGTACAGTTTAGTGTTTGGTTAGGGTTAGGGTTAGGTTTGCCATAGAGGTTAGGGTTAGGGTTAGGGTTGGTACAGGTTAGGTTTAGAGTTAGATTTAGGGTTAGGGTTAGGGATATGGTACAGATTAGGGTTAGGGTTAGGGTTACGGTACAGGGTGTGGTTAGGGTTAGGGTTAAGTTAGGGTACGGTAAAAGTTAGGGTTAGGGTTAGGGTTAGTGTAAGGGTTAGAGTTACGGTACAGAATAAGGTTAGGGGTAGGGTTACAGTGCAGGTCAGGGATAGGGTTAGGGTTAGCATTAGGGTCACGTTACACTTTAGGGTTTAGTTTAGGGTTAGGGTTAGGGTTAGTTTTAGGGCTACGGTAGTGGTTAGGGTTGGGTTTAGGGTTATGGTTAGGTTACGGCACAAGTTAGGGTACGGAAAGGGTTAGGTTTAGGGTTAAGGTTAAGGTTAGGGTTAGGGTCAGAGTTACGGTACAGTTTAGGGTTAGGGTTAGGGTTAAGTTAGGGTACAGGGTAGGGTTAGGATTAGGGTTAGGGTTACGGTACAAGTTAAGGTTAGGGTTAGGGATAGTGTTAGGTTTAGGGTTACGGTACAGGTTAGGGTTAGTGTTAGGGTAAGGGTTAGTGTAAAGGTTAGGGTTACGGTACAGAATAGGGTTCGGGTTAACGGGAGGGTTACGGTTCCAGTAAGGGTTAGGGTTGGGTTAGCGTTACGTTACAGTTTAGGGTTAAGTTTAGGGTTAGGGTTAGGGTTAGGTTTAGGGTTAGGGTTAGGGATAGGTTAAGGGCAGGGTGAGTGTTACGGTACAGGTTAGGGATAGGGTTAGCTTTAGGGTTACAGTTAGGGATAGGTTAAGGGCAGGTTGAGTGTTACGGTACAGGTTAGGGTTAGGGTTAGATTTAGGGTTAGAGTTACGGTCACAGAACAGGTTATGGTTAGGTTTAGGGTGAGTATTAGGGTCACGGTACAGGATAGGTTTAGGGTTAGGGTTAGGGTTAAGGTTACGGTATGTTATGGTTAGGTTTATGTTACAGTTTAGGGTTAGGGTTAGGGTTAGGGTTATGGTACAAGTTAGAGTTACGGTTAGGTTTAGGGTTAGGGTTACGGTATAGGTTAGTGTTAGGGTTAGGGTGAGGTTTAGGTTTAGGGATATGGTAAAGGTTAGGGTTACGGTTATGGTTTCTGGGTACAGGTTAGGGTTAGGTTTAGGGTTACGGTTAGGGTTACGGTACTGGTTAGGTTTAAGGTTAGGTTTTAGGGTTAGGGTTAGGTTTAGGGTTACGGTACAGGTTAGGGTTAGGTTTAGGGGTAGGGTTAGGTTTATGGAACAGGTTAGGTATAGAGTTGGGTTAGTGTTACGGTACCGGTACGTTTAGGGTTAGGGTTAGTTTTGGGTTACCATACAGGTTAGGGTTAGGTTAGGGTTAGAGTTAGGGTTACCGTATAGGTTAGGGTCAGGTTAGGGTTAGGGTTAAGGTTAAGGTCAGTGATGCGGTACAGGTGAGGGTTAGGTTTAGGGTTAGGGTTACCGTACAGGTAAGGATTAGGGTTAGGTTTAGGGTTAGTGTTGCGGTACAGGTTACGGTTAAGGTTAGGATTAGGGTTAGGGTTACCGTACAGGTTATGATTAGGGTTAGGATACAGGTTAGGGTTAGGGTTAAGGTTAGGGTTACGGTAAAGGTAGGGTTAGCGATAGGGTTAGGGTTAGCGTTAGGGTTAGGGTTAGGGTTACAGAACAAGTTAGGTTTATGGTTAGGTTAAGGGTTAGGGTAAAGGTATAGGTTGGCGTTAGGGTTAGGGTTAGTTTTAGGTTTAAGGTACAGGTTAGGGTTAAGTTTAGGATTATGGTTAGGGTTACGGTACAGGTTAGGGTTAGGGTTAGGTTTACGGTACAGGGTAGGGTTAGTGTTAGGGTTAGGGTTAGGGTAAGGGTTAGTGTTACATTACCGGTTCGGTTTAGGGTTAGGGTTAGGGTTAGAGCTACGGTACACATTATGGTTAGGGTTAGGGTTAGGTTTATGTTACAGGTTATGTTTAGGGTTAGGGTTAGGGTTAAGGTACAGGTTAGGTTTAGGGTTAGGGTTACGGTTACGTTACAGGTTAGGGTTAGGTTAGGGTTAGGGTTAGGGTGAGGTTTGCCGTGCAGGCGTGGGTTAGGGTTACGGGTAGGGTTAGGTTTAGGGTTAGGGTTACGGTACAGGTTAAGTTGAGGGTTAGGGTTAGGGTTACGGAACAGGTTAGAGTTAGGGTTAGGTTTATGGTGAGGGTTACCGTACAGGTTTGTTTAGGTTTAGGGTTAGGGTTAGGGTTAGGGTTAGGGTTAGGTTTATGGTACAGGTTAGGTTTAGGGTTAGGGTTAGGGTTAGGTTTAGGATTAGTGTTATGGTACAGGTAGGGTTAGGGTTAGTGTAGATTAGGGTTAGGTTTGCCATAGAGGTTAGGGTTAGAGTTAGGTTTAGGGTACAGGATAGGTTTATACTTAGGGTTAGGGTTAGTGTTACGGTACAGGTTAGGGCTGGGGTTAGGGATAGGGTTACGGTACAGGGTAGGGTTAGGATTAGGGTTACGGTACAAGTTAGGGTTAGGTTTACGGTTAGTATTAGGTTTAGGGTTACGGTACAGTTGTGGGTTAGGGTTACGGGTAGGGTTAGGATTAGGGTTAGGGTTACGGTACAGGTTAGGATTGCCGTTAGGGGTATGGTTACGGTACAGGTAAGGTTTAGGTTTAGGGTTAGCGTTAGGTTTGGGTTATGGTACAGTTTAGAGTTAAGTTTAGGGTTAGGTTTAGGGTTAGGGTTATGGTACAGGTTATGGTTAGGGTTAGGTTTAGGGTTAAGGTTACGGTTAGGCATAGGGTTAGGTTTACGGTACAGGTTAGGTTTAGGGTGAGGGTTAAGGTTAGGGTTAGGGATAGGTTATGTTTAGTGTTAGGTTTACGGTATAGGTGAGGGGTAGGGTTAGGGATAGGGTTGCGGTACAGGTTAGCGTTAGGGTTAGGTTTTCGATACAGGTTAGGATTAGGGATAGGGTTAGGTTTAGAGTTATGGTACAGGTTAGGTTCAGGGTTAGGGTTAGGATTAGGGTTAGGGTTATTTTACAGGTTATGGTTAGTTTTAGGGTTAGGGTTAGGGTTACGGTACAGGTTAGAGTTAGGTTTAGGGTTAGGGATAGGGATAGGATTACAGAACAAGTTAGGGTTACGGTTAGGTATAGGGTTAGGGTTACAGTATAGGTGAGCGTTAGAGTTAGGGTTAGGGTTAGGTTTATGGTTATGGTACAGTTTAGGGTTAGGGTTAGCGTTAGGTTTACGGTACAGGTTAGGATTAGGGTTAGGGTAAGGGTTAGTGTTACGGTACAGGTTACGGTTAGGTTTAGGGTTAGGGTTAGTGTTACGGTAGAGGTTATGGTTACGGTTAGGGTTAGGTTTAGGGTTAGGGTTAAGGTTACGGTACAGGTTAGGTTTAGGGTTAGGAGTTAAGGGTTATGGTACAGGTTAGGTTTAGGGTTAGGGTTAAGGTTAGGGTTAGGGATAGGTTTAGGTTTAGTGTTAGGTTTACGGTACAGGTTAGGGTTAGGGTTAGTGGAAGGGTTACGGTACAGGTGAGGGTTAGGGTTATGGTTAGGGTTTCGGTACAAGTTAGGGATAGGTTTAGGGTGAGGGTTGCGGTACAGATTAGGGTTAGGGTTACAGTTAGGGTTACCGTAGAGGTTAGGGTTAGGGTTAGGGTTAGGGGTGTGGTACAGGTTAGGGTTAGGGTTTGGGTTACAGTACAAGTTAGGGTTAGGGTTAGTGTTAGGGTTCGGGTTACTGTACAGGTTAAGGTTAGGGTTAGGGTTAGGTTTAAGGATAGGGTTACGGTACATGTTAGGGTTAGGGTTAGGGTTATGGCTAGGGATAGGGATAGGGTTAGGTTTAGTGTTAGGTTTATGGCCCAGGTTAGGGTTAGGGTTCGGATTATGGTTACCGTACAGGTTAGGCTTAGGTTAGGTTAAGGTTTAGGGTTAGCGTTAGGGTTACGATACAGGGTAGGATGGTTAGGGTTGGGGTTACGGTACAAGTTAGGGTTAGGGTTAGTGTTAGGATTAGGGTTACGGTACATGTTAGGGTTAGGGTTAGGGTTATGCTTAGGGATAGGGATAGGGATAGGTTTAGTGTTAGGTTTACGGCCCAGGTTAGGGTTAGAGTTAGGATTAGGGTTACCGTACAGGTTAGGATTAGGTTAGGGTTGGGGTGAGGGTTAGGGTTAGGTTTAGGGTTAGGGCTGCGGTACAGTTCAGGGTTATATGGTTAGGGTTACGATACAGGGTACGGTTACGATTAGGGTTAGGGTTACGAAACAAGTTAGGGTTAGGGTTAGTGTTAGGGTTAGGATTACGGCACAAGTCTGTGTGTGGGTTAGGATTAGGGTTAGGTTTACAGTACAGGTTAGGGTTAGGGTTATGGTTAGGGTTTTGGTACAGGTTAGGTTAGGGTTAGGGTTAGGGTTACGGTACATGTTAGGGTATGTGTTAGGGTTATTGTTGCGGTAAACATTAGGTTTAGGTTTACAGATAGGGTTACCATACAGGTTAGGGTTAGTTTTAGGGTTAGGGTTAGTGTTAGGTTTACCATACAGGTTAGTGTCAGGGTTAGGGTTAGGGTTAGGGATAGGATTACAGAACAAGTTAGGGTTATGGTTAGGTTTAGGGTTAGGATTACGGTACAGATAAGGGTTAGGGTGAGGTTTACGGTTACTGTACAGAGTAGGGTTAGGGTTAGGGTAGGGTTACGGTACAGGTTACGGTTAGGGTTAGGGTTACGGTACAGGTAAGGGTTAGGGTTACGATTTCGGTACAAGTTAGCCTGAGGATTAGGGTTTTTTTAGGGTTACGGTACAGGTTAGGATTAGGGTTAGGGTGACGGTACAGGTTAGGGTTAGGGTGCGTGTTAGGGTTACGGTACAGTGTAGGGTTAGGGTTAGGGTTACCATACAAGTTAAGCTTAGCGTTAGTGTTAGCGTTATGATTACGGCACAGGTTAGTGTTAGGGTGAGGGTTAGGGTTAGGGTTAGGTTTGCAGTACAGGTAAGGGTTAGGGTTTGTGTTAGTGCTACAGTACAGGTTAGCGTTAGTGTTAGTGTTAGGGTTAGGGTTACGTTACAGGTTAGGGTTAGGGTTAGGGTTAGGGTTAGGGTTAGGTATAGGGTTACGGTAAAGGTTAGGGTGAGGGTTAGGTTTAGGGTTAGGTTTACGGTACAGGTTAGGGTTAGGGTTAGGGTTACGGAACAGCTTAGGGTTAGTGTTATGGTTAGGGTTAGGGTTAGGGTACAGATTAGCGCTGGGTTAGGATTAGGGTTACGGTACAGGTTAGGGTTAGGTTTAGGGTTAGGGTTAGGGTGAGGGTTACGGTACAGGTTAGGTTTACGGCTAGGGGTAGGGTTACGTTTCAGTTAAGCGTTAGGCTTAAGTTTAGCTTTAGGGTTAGGTTTATGGTACAGTTAGGGTTAAGTTTAGGTTTAGGGTTAGGGTTAGGGTTATTGTTACGGTAGTGATCAGGGTTAGGGTTAATGTTGGTTTAGGGTTACGATTAGGGTTATGGTACCAGTTAGGGTTAGTATAAGGGTTAGGGTTATGGTACAGGTTAGTGTTAGGGTTCAGGTTATGGTTATGGTTAAGGTTACGGAACAGGTTACGGTTAGGCGTAGGGGTAGGGATACGGTACAGGTTAGAGTTAGGGTTAGGGTTACTGTTACGGTACAGGGAAGGGTTACGGTTAGGGTATAGGTTAGGTTTAGAGTTACGGTGAGGGTTAGGGTTAGGGTTAGGGTTAGGGTTAGTGTTAAGGTACAGGTTATTGTTAGGATTACTGTAAGGTTTAGGGTTAGGTTTGCCATAGAGGTTAGGGTTAGGGTTAGGGTTAGGGTTCACGTTAGGTTTAGAGTTAGGTTTAGGGTTAGGCTTAGGATTACCATCCAGGTTATGTGTAGGTTAGGGTTACGGTACAGGGTAGGGTCAGGATTAGGGTTAGGGTTAGGGTTACGGTACAGGTTAAGGTTAGGGTTAGGGTTACGGTTAGGGTTAGGGTTACGGTACAGGTTAGGGATAGGGTTAGGGTTAGGGTAAGGTTAGGGTTACGGTACAGTTTAGGGTTAGGGTGAGGGGTAGGGTTACGGTTCCAGTAAGGATTAGGGTTAGGGTTCCCATTAGGTTTAGGATTACGGTACAATTTAGGTTTAAGTTTAGTGTTAGGGTTAGGGTTATGGTTAGGGATAAGGTACATGTTGGGTTACGGTTAGGGTTAGTGTTAGGTTTACAGTACAGGTTAGGGTTAGGGTTAAGTCTAGGGATAGGGATAGGGTTAGGTTTAGTGTTAGGTTTATGATCCAGGTTAGGCTTAGGTTTCGGATTCGGGTTACCGTACAGATTAGGTTTAGGGTTAGGTTTGGGTTAGGGGTAGGGGTAGGTTAAGGGCAGGTTAAGGTTAGTGTAATGGTACGTTAGGGTTAGTGTTAGGGTTAGGGTTACGGTTACGGCACATGTTTGATTAGGTTTTTTGATAGGATTAGGGTTAGGGTTACGGTACAGATTAGGATTAGGGTTAGGGTTAGGCTTAGGTTACAGGTTAGGGATACGGTTAGGGTTAGGGTTGTTGTGTTGTAACACATTGCAGGCAGTATGGAACTGTGAGGGACGTGGGGTGAGCTCAACTCTGGGAGGTAAGTTGCCTTTGGACATGGCATTCAGCTAGCTTCTCAGGTATGGAACTTAGTATGTATCACCAGTCTAAAACAAGAATTAGTAGGAAATCGCTGGATTGAGCTTGTAGGCATTAGACTTCTCGGCCGGCAATTTCCCCTTACATCTCCCAACACTTCAGTCACGCATCGAGCCTAGGCCTATTAGGAGCGACGTGTACCTGCTGGCAGGATGTGGGAGGCACACGCCGTATGCTCAACTCTCAGAAGTGTGCATGCCTGCGAGGCAGATATCTCCTACACACTCATACATGGGTGTTAGAACCTAGCTACACTCTAATTGAAGAAGGCAGGTGGAAAACACTGTATTCCAGAAGATACACCTGAATACAGGACTGACACTTCCACATGCATTACTCACAACGTCTCACAGCACCTAACATAGGGATGTTAGCAGCTATGTCTACAAGCAGTCAGGATGCGCGAGGGTACTGCCTTGAGCTCAAGTCTCAAAAGGAAGCAAGAATCGAAGGCAGCTCTCAAGTAGCTTAGTCCTTGTGGCCGTGAGAATGCAGCTACATTGTAAGTCATGAGGTACCATGTATACCGCTATAATGCACCTGGACACACAAACATTGAAGCCTGCAGCTAGCCTCTTGTTTCCTATGAGCTACTGACAAACATGTCTAGTGAGGATGTTCGTAACTCATTCTACAGGAAGTGTAGAACTGTAAGGGACTGGGTGTGAGCTGAACACTGGTAAGTAAGTTGCTTGGCAAGGCATTAGGCTAGTTTCTAACGCATGGAAATTAGTGCGTAGCACCAGTCTAAGACAGGAATTCGTAGGAAATCGCTGGATTGAGCTTGTAGGCACTAGACTTATGGGCCGGCAATTTCCCCTTACGTCTCCCAACACTTCAGTCACGCATCGAGCCTAGGCTTATCAGGAGCGACGTGTCCCTGCAGGCAGGATGTGGGAGGCACACGCCGTATGCTCAACTCTCAGAAGTGTGTATGCCTGCGAGGCAGATATCTACTACGCACTCATACATGGGTGTTAGAACCTAGCTACACTCTCATTGAAGAAGGCAGGTGGAAATCGCTGTATTCCACAAGGTACAGTTGAATACGGGTTGAGGCTTCCACATGCATTTCTCACAACGTCTCCCAGCACCTAACATAAGCATGTTCGCAGCTACGTCTACAAGCAGTCAGGATGCACGAGGGTCCTGCCTTGAGCTTAACTCTCAAAAGGAAGCATGCCTCGAAGCCAGCTTTCAACTAGCTGCGTTCTTATGGCCGTGAGAAACTACCAGTATCCTAAGTCAGGAGGTTCTAAGAATACTACTCTACTGCATCCGGCCACGCATTCGAAGTGTGCATTATTCCACTTGCTTCTCACAAGCCTCTGACAAACGTCTACGGTGAACATGTTTGTAACACGTTCTGCAGTCAGTATGGAACTGTGAGGGACGGCGGTTGAGCTCAACTCTGTGAAGTAAGTTGGTTTGCACAAGGCATTCAGCTAGCTTCTCATGTAGGGGACCTAGTATGTAGCACCAGTCTAACATGGGAATTCGTAGGAAATCGCTGGATTGAGCTTGTAGGCACTAGTCCTGTCGGCGGCGAATTTCCCCTTACGTCTCCCAACACTTCAGTCACGCATCGAGCCTAGGCCTATCAGGAGCGACGTGTCCCTGCAGGCAGGATGTGGGAGGCACACGCTGTATGCTCAACTCTCAGAAGTGTGTATGTCTGCGAGGCAGATATCTCCTACGCACTCATACATGGGTGTTAGAACCTAGCTACACTCTCATTGAAGAAGGCAGGTGGAAATCACTGTATTCCACAAGATACACCTGACTACAGGACTGACGCTGCCACATGAATTACTCACGTCTCCCAGCACCTAACATAGGGATGTTCGCAGCTGTGTGTACAAGCAGTCAGGATGAGGGAGGGTCCTGCCTTGAGCTCAACTCTCAAAAGGAAGCAAGTCTGGAAGGCAGCTCTCAACTAGCTTCGTCCTTATGGCCGTGAGAATGCAGCTACATGGTAAGTCACGCGGTTCCATGTATACCGCTATACTGCACCTGCAGACACCAGCATTGAAGCCTGCAGCTAGCCTCTTGTTTCCTATGAGCTTCTGACAAACGTGTCTAGTGAGGATGTTCCTAACTCATTCTGCAGGCACTGGAGAACTGTCAGGGACTGGGTGTGAGCTCAAAACTGGTAACTAATTGCCTTTGGACAAGGCATTCAACTAGCTTCTCACGTAGGGAACTTAGTGCGTAGCACCAGTCTAAGACAGGAATTCGTAGGAAATCGCTGGATTGAACTTCTGGCACTAGTCTTGTCGGCCGGCAATTTCCCCTTACGTCTCCCAACACTTCAGTCACGCAGTGAGCCTAGGCCTTTTAGGAGCGACGTATACCGACAGGCAGGATGTGGTAGGCACCAGCCGTATGCTCAACTCTCAGAAGTGTGTATGCCTGCGAGGCAGATATCTCCTACGCACTCATACACGGGTGTTAGAACCTAGCTACACTCTCATTGAAGAAGGCAGGTGGAAATCGCTGTATTCCACAAGGTACAGTTGAATACGGGTTGAGGCTTCCACATGCATTTCTCACAACGTCTCCAAGCACCTAACATAAGCATGTTCGCAGCTACGTCTACAAGCAGTCAGGATGCACGAGGGTCCTGCCTTGAGCTTAACTCTCAAAAGGAAGCATGCCTCGAAGCCAGCTTTCAACTAGCTGCGTTCTTATGGCCGTGAGAAAGTAGCAGTATCCTAAGTCAGGACGTTCTAAGAATACTACTCTACTGCATCCGGCCACGCATTCGAAGTGTGCATTATTCCACTTGCTTCTCACAGGCCTCTGACAAACGTCTACGGTGAAGATGTTTGTAACACGTTCTGCAGTCAGTATGGAACTGTGAGGGACGGCGGTTGAGCTCAACTCTGGGAAGTAAGTTGGTTTGCACAAGGCATTCATCTAGCTTCTCATGTAGGGGACCTAGTATGTAGCACCAGTCTAAGACGGGAATTCGTAGGAAATCGCTGGATTGAGCTTGTAGGCACTAGTCCTGTCGGCGGCGAATTTCCCCTTACGTCTCCCAACACTTCAGTCACGCATCGAGCCTAGGCCTATCAGGAGCGACGTGTCCCTGCAGGCAGGATGTGGGAGGCACACGCCGCATGCTCAACTCTCAGAAGTGTGTATGCCTGCGAGGCAGATATCTCCTACGCACTCATACATGGGTGTTAGAACCTAGCTACACTCTCATTGAAGAAGGCAGGTGGAAATCACTGTATTCCACAAGATACACCTGACTACAGGACTGACGCTTCCACATGAATTACTCACGTCTCCCAGCACCTAACATAGGGATGTTCGCAGCTGTGTGTACAAGCAGTCAGGATGAGGGAGGGTCCTGCCTTGAGCTCAACTCTCAAAAGGAAGCAAGTCTGGAAGGCAGCTCTCAACTAGCTTCGTCCTTATGGCCGTGAGAATGCAGCTACATGGTAAGTCAGGCGGTTCCATGTATACCGCTATACTGCACCTGCAGACACCAGCATTGAAGCCTGCAGCTAGCCTCTTGTTTCCTATGAGCTTCTGACAAACGTGTCTAGTGAGGATGTTCGTAACTCATTCTGCAGGCAGTGGAGAACTGTCAGGGACTGGGTGTGAGCTCAACACTGGTAACTAAGTTGCCTTTGGACAAGGCATTCAGCTAGCTTCTCACGTAAGGAACTTAGTGCATAGCACCAGTCTAAGATAGGAATTCGTAGGAAATCGCTGGATTGAGC
The DNA here is from genome assembly GCA_017311455.1 of Otocyon megalotis megalotis. Lineage (NCBI taxonomy): Eukaryota > Metazoa > Chordata > Mammalia > Carnivora > Canidae > Otocyon > Otocyon megalotis. The sequence continues at coordinate 65,650 of JAEUCK010007792.1, forward strand.
TTCTGGCACTAGTCTTGTCGGCCGGCAATTTCCCCTTACGTCTCCCAACACTTCAGTCACGCAGTGAGCCTAGGCCTTTTAGGAGCGACGTATACCGACAGGCAGGATGTGGTAGGCACCAGCCGTATGCTCAACTCTCAGAAGTGTGTATGCCTGCGAGGCAGATATCTGCTACCCACTCATACATGGGAGTTAGGACCTAGCTACACTCTAATTGAAGAAGGCAGGTGGAAATCGCTGTATTCCACAAGGTACAGTTGAATACGGGTTGAGGCTTCCACATGCATTTCTCACAACGTCTCCCAGCACCTAACATTAGCATGTTCGCAGCTACGTCTACAAGCAGTCAGGATGCGCGAGGGTCCTGCCTTGAGCTTAACTCTCAAAAGGAAGCATGCCTCGAAGCCAGCTTTCAACTAGCTGCGTTCTTATGGCCGTGAGAAACTACCAGTATCCTAAGTCAGGAGGTTCTAAGAATACTACTCTACTGCATCCGGCCACGCATTCGAAGTGTGCATTATTCCACTTGCTTCTCACAAGCCTCTGAAAAACGTCTATGGTGAAGATGTTTGTAACACGTTCTGCAGTCAGTATGGAACTGTGAGGGACGGCGGTTGAGCTCAACTCTGGGAAGTAAGTTGCCTTTGCACAAGGCATTCAGCTAGCTTCTCATGTAGGGGACCTAGTATGTAGCACCAGTCTAAGACGGGAATTCGTAGGAAATCGCTGGATTGAGCTTGTAGGCACTAGTCCTGTCGGCGGCGAATTTCCCCTTACGTCTCCCAACACTTCAGTCACGCATCGAGCCTAGGCCTATCAGGAGCGACGTGTCCCTGCAGGCAGGATGTGGGAGGCACACGCCGTATGCTCAACTCTCAGAAGTGTGTATGTCTGCGAGGCAGATATCTCCTACGCACTCATACATGGGTGTTAGAACCTAGCTACACTCTCATTGAAGAAGGCAGGTGGAAATCACTGTATTCCACAAGATACACCTGACTACAGGACTGACGCTTCCACATGAATTACTCACGTCTCCCAGCACCAAACATAGGGATGTTCGCAGCTGTGTGTACAAGCAGTCAGGATGAGGGAGGGTCCTGCCTTGAGCTCAACTCTCAAAAGGAAGCAAGTCTGGAAGGCAGCTCTCAACTAGCTTCGTCCTTAAGGCCGTGAGAATGCAGCTACATGGTAAGTCACACGGTTCCATGTATACCGCTATACTGCACCTGCAGACACCAGCATTGAAGCCTGCAGCTAGCCTCTTGTTTCCTATGAGCTTCTGACAAACGTGTCTAGTGAGGATGTTCGTAACTCATTCTGCAGGCAGTGGAGAACTGTCAGGGACTGGGTGTGAGCTCAACACTGGTAAGTAAGTTGCCTTTGGACAAGGCATTCAGCTAGCTTCTCACGTAGGGAACTTAGTGGGTAGCCTCAGTCTAAGACAGGAATTCGTAGGAAATCGCTGGATTGAGCTTGTAGGCACTAGTCTTGTCGGCCGGCAATTTCCCCTTGCGTCTCCCAACACTTCAGTCACGCAGTGAGCCTAGGCCTTTTAGGAGCGACGTATACCGACAGGCAGGATGTGGTAGGCACCAGCCGTATGCTCAACTCTCAGAAGTGTGTATGCCTGCTTGGCAGATATCTCCTACACACTCATACATGGGTGTTAGAACCTAGCTACACTCTCATTTAAGAAGGCAGGTGGAAATCACTGTATTCCACAGATACACCTGACTACAGGACTGACGCTTCCACATGAATTACTCACGTCTCCCAGCACCTAACATAGGGATGTTCGCAGCTGTGTGTACAAGCAGTCAGGATGAGGGAGGGTCCTGCCTTGAGCTCAACTCTCAAAAGGAAGCAAGTCTGGAAGGCAGCTCTCAACTAGCTTCGTCCTTATGGCCGTGAGAATGCAGCTACATGGTAAGTCACAAGGATCCATGTATACCGCTATACTGCACCTGGAGACGCAAGCATTGAAGCCTGCAGCTAGCCTCTTGTTTCCTATGAGCTTCTGACAAACGTGTCTAGTGAGGATGTTCGTAACTCATTCTGCAGGCAGTGGAGAACTGTCAGGGACTGGGTGTGAGCTCAACACTGGTAAGTAAGTTGCCTGTGGACAAGGCATTCAGCTAGCTTCTCACGTAAGGAACTTAGTGCGTAGCACCAGTCTAAGACAGGAATTCGTAGGAAATCGCTGGATTGAGCTTGTAGGCACTCGTCTTGTCGGCAGGCAATTTCCCCTTACGTCTCCCAACACTTCAGTCACGCAGTGAGCCTAGGCCTTTTAGGAGCGACATATACCGACACGCAGGATGTGGGAGGCACCAGCCGTATGCTCAACTCTCAGAAGTGTGAATGCCTGCGAGGCAGATATCTGCTACCCACTCATCCATGGGAGTTAGAAACTAGCTACACTCTCATTGAAGAAGGCAGGTGGAAATCGCTGTATTCCACAAGGTACAGTTGAATACGGGTTGAGGCTTCCACATGCATTTCTCACAACGTCTCCCAGCACCTAAATTAAGCATGTTCGCAGCTACGTCTACAAGCAGTCAGGATGCGCGAGGGTCCTGCCTTGAGCTTAACTCTCAAAAGGAAGCATGCCTCGAAGCCAGCTTTCAACTAGCTGCGTTCTTATGGCCGTGAGAAACTAGCAGTATCCTAAGTCAGGAGGTTCTAAGAATACTACTCTACTGCATCCGGCCACGCATTCGAAGTGTGCATTATTCCACTTGCTTCTCACAAGCCTCTGACAAACGTCTACGGTGAAGATGTTTGCAACACGTTCTGCAGGCAGTATGGAACTGTGAGGGACGGCGGTTGAGCTCAACTCTGGGAAGTAAGTTGCCTTTGCACAAGGCATTCAGCTAGCTTCTCATGTAGGGGACTTAGTATGTAGCACCAGTCTAAGACGGGAATTCGTAGGAAATCGCTGGATTGAGCTTGTAGGCACTAGTCCTGTCGGCGCGAATTTCCCCTTACGTCTCCCAACACTTCAGTCACGCATCGAGCCTAGGCCTATTAGGAGCGACGTGTCCCTGCAGGCAGGATGTGGGAGGCACACGCCGTATGCTCAACTCTCAGAAGTGTGTATGCCTGCGAGGCAGATATCTACTACGCACTCATACCTGGGTGTTAGAACCTAGCTACACTCTCATTGAAGAAGGCAGGTGGAAATCACTGTATTCCACAAGATACACCTGACTACAGGACTGACGCTTCCACATGCATTACTCACGTCTCCCAGCACCTAACATAGGGATGTTCGCAGCTATGTGTACAAGCAGCCAGGATGCGGGAGGGTCCTGCCTTGAGCTCAACTCTCAAAAGGAAGCAAGTCTGGAAGGCAGCTCTCAACTAGCTTCGTCCTTATGGCCGTGACAATGCAGCTACATTGTAAGTCACGAGGTTCCATGTATACCGCTATACTGCACCTGGAGACACAAGCATTGAACCCTGCAGCTAGCCTCTTGTTTCCTATGAGCTTCTGACAAACGTGTCTAGTGAGGATGTTCGTAACTCATTCTGCAGGCAGTGGAGAACTGTCAGGGACTGGGTGTGAGCTCAACACTGGTAACTAAGTTGCCTTTGGACAAGGCATTCAGCTAGCTTCTCACGTAAGGAACTTAGTGCGTAGCACCAGTCTAAGACAGGAATTCGTAGGAAATCGCTGGATTGAGCTTCTGGCACTAGTCTTGTCGGCCGGCAATTTCCCCTTACGTCTCCCAACACTTCAGTCACGCAGTGAGCCTAGGCCTTTTAGGAGCGACGTATACCGACAGGCAGGATGTGGTAGGCACCAGCCGTATGCTCAACTCTCAGAAGTGTGTATGCCTGCGAGGCAGATATCTGCTACCCACTCATCCATGGGAGTTAGAACCTAGCTACACTCTCATTGAAGAATGCAGGTGGAAATCGCTGTATTCCACAAGGTACAGTTGAATACGGGTTGAGGCTTCCACATGCATTTCTCACAACGTCTCCCAGCACCTAACATAAGCGTGTTCGCAGCTACGTCTACAAGCAGTCAGGATGCGCGAGGGTCCTGCCTTGAGCTTAACTCTCAAAAGGAAGCATGCCTCGAAGCCAGCTTTCAACTAGCTGCGTTCTTATGGCCGTGAGAAACTAGCAGTATCCTAAGTCAGGACGTTCTAAGAATACTACTCTACTGCATCCGGCCACACATTCGAAGTGTGCATTATTCCACTTGCTTCTCACAAGCCTCTGACAAACTTGTACGGTGAAGATGTTTGTAACACATTCTGCAGGCAGTATGGAACTGTGAGGGACGGGGGGTGAGCTCAACTCTGGGAAGTAAGTTGCCTTTGGACGAGGCATTCAGCTAGCTTCTCACGTAGGGAACTTAGTATGTAGCACCAGTCTAAGATGGGAATTCGTAGGAAATCGCTGGATTGAGCTTGTAGGCACTAGTCCTGTCGGCGGCAAATTTCCCCTTACGTCTCCCAACAGTTCAGTCACGCATCGAGCCTAGACCTATCAGGAGCGACCTGTCCCTGCAGGCAGGATGTGGGAGGCACACGCCGTATGCTCAACTCTCAAAAGTGTGTATGCCTGCGAGGCAGATATCTCCTACGCACTCATACATGGGTGTTAGAACCTAGCTACACTCTCATTGAAGAAGGCAGGTGGAAATCACTGTATTCCACAAGACACACCTGACTACAGGACTGACGCTGTCACATGAATTACGTCTCCCAGCACCTAACATAGGGATGTTCGCAGCTGTGTGTACAAGCAGTCAGGATGAGGGAGGGTCCTGCCTTGAGCTCAACTCTCAAAAGGAAGCAAGTCTGGAAGGCAGCTCTCAACCAGCTTCGTCCTTATGGCCGTGAGAATGCAGCTACATGGTAAGTCACGCGGTTCCATGTATACCGCTATACTGCACCTGGAGACACAAGCATTGAAGCCTGCAGCTAGCCTCTTGTTTCCTATGAGCTTCTGACAAACGTGTCTAGTGAGGATGTTCGTAACTCCTTCTGCAGGCAGTGGAGAACTGTCAGGGAATGGGTGTGAGCTCAACACTGGTAAGTAAGTTGCCTTTGGACAAGGCATTCAGCTAGCTTCTCACGTAGGGAACTTAGTGGGTAGCCTCAGTCTAAGACAGGAATTTGTAAGAAATCGCTGGATTGAGCTTGTAGGCACTAGTCTTGTCGGCCGGCAATTTCCCCTTACGTCTCCCAATACTTCAGTCACGCATCGAGCCTAGGCCTATTAGGAGTGACGTGTCCCTGCAGGCAGGATGTGGGAGGCACACGCCGTATGCTCAACTCTCAGAAGTGTGTATGCCTGCGAGGCAGATATCTACTACGCACTAATATGTGGGTGTTAGAACCTAGCTACACTCTCATTGAGTAAGGCAGGTGGAAATCGCTGTATTCCTCAAGGTACAGTTGAATACGGGTTGAGGCTTCCACATGCATTGCTCACAACGTCTCCCGGCACCTAACATAAGCATGTTCGCAGCTACGTCTACAAGGAGTCAGGATGCGCGAGGGTCCTGCCTTGAGCTTAACTCTCAAAAGGAAGCATGCCTCGAAGCCAGCTTTCAACTAGCTGCGTTCTTATGGCCGTGAGAAAGTAGCAGTATCCTAAGTCAGGAGGTTCTAAGAATACTACTCAACTGCATCCGGCCACGCATTCGAAGGGTGCATTATTCCACTTGCTTCTCACAAGCCTCTGACAAACGTCTACGGTGAAGATGTTTGTAACACGTTCTGCAGTCAGTATGGAACTGTGAGGCACGGCGGTTGAGCTCACCTCTGGGAAGTAAGTTGCCTTTGCACAAGGCATTCAGCTAGCTTCTCATGTAGGGGACTTAGTATGTAGCACCAGTCTAAGACGGGAATTCGTAGGAAATCGCTGGATTGAGCTTGTAGACACAGGTCCTGTCGGCGGCGAATTTCCCCTTACGTCTCCCAACACTTCAGTCACGCATCGATCCTAGGCCTATCAGGAGCGACCTGTCCCTGCAGGCAGGATGTGGGAGGCACACGCCGTATGCTCAACACTCAGAAGTGTGTATGTCTGCGAGGCAGATATCTCCTAGGCACTCATACATGGGTGTTAGAACCTAGCTACACTCTCATTGAAGAAGGCAGGTGGAAATCGCTGTATTCCACAAGGTACAGTTGAATACGGGTTGATGCTTCCACATGCATTTCTCACAACGTCTCCAAGCACCTAACATAAGCATGTTCGCAGCTAACGTCTACAAGCAGTCAGGATGCACGAGGGTCCTGCCTTGAGCTTAACTCTCAAAAGGAAGCATGCCTCGAAGCCAGCTTTCAACAAGCTGCGTTCTAATGGCCGTGAGAAACTACCAGTATCCTACGTCAGGAGGTTCTAAGAATACTACTCTACTGCATCCGGCCACGCATTCGAAGTGTGCATTATTCCACTTGCTTCACACAAGCCTCTGACAAACGTCTATGGTGAAGATGTTTGTAACACGTTCTGCAGTCAGTATGGAACTGTGAGGGACGGCGGTTGAGCTCAACTCTGGGAAGTAAGTTGGTTTGCACAAGGCATTCAGCTAGCTTCTCATGTAGGGGACCTAGTATGTAGCACCAGTCTAAGACGGGAATTCGTAGGAAATCGCTGGATTGAGCTTGTAGGCACTAGTCCTGTCGGCGGCGAATTTCCCCTTACGTCTCCCAACACTTCAGTCATGCATCGAGCCTAGGCCTATCAGGAGCGACGTGTCCCTGCAGGCAGGATGTGGGAGGCACACGCTGTATGCTCAACTCTCAGAAGTGTGTATGTCTGCGAGGCAGATATCTCCTACGCACTCATACATGGGTGTTAGAACCTAGCTACACTCTCATTGAAGAAGGCAGGTGGAAATCACTGTATTCCACAAGATACACCTGACTATAGGACTGACGCTCCCACATGAATTACGTCTCCCAGCACCTAACATAGGGATGTTCGCAGCTGTGTGTACAAGCAGTCAGGATGAGGGAGGGTCCTGCCTTGAGCTCAACTCTCAAAAGGAAGCAAGTCTGGAAGGCAGCTCTCAACTAGCTTCGTCCTTATGGCCGTGAGAATGCAGCTACATGGTAAGTCAGGCGGTTCCATGTATACCGCTATACTGCACCTGCAGACACCAGCATTGAAGCCTGCAGCTAGCCTCTTGTTTCCTATGAGCTTCTGACAAACGTGTCTAGTGAGGATGTTCGTAACTCATTCTGCAGGCAGTGGAGAACTGTCAGGGACTGGGTGTGAGCTCAACACTGGTAACTAAGTTGCCTTTGGACAAGGCATTCAGCTAGCTTCTCACGTAAGGAACTTAGTGCGTAGCACCAGTCTAAGACAAGAATTCGTAGGAAATCGCTGGATTGAGCTTGTAGGCACTCGTCTTGTCGGCAGGCAATTTCCCCTTACGTCTCCCAACACTTCAGTCACGCAGTGAGCCTAGGCCTTTTAGGAGCGACATATACTGACACGCAGGATGTGGGAGGCACCAGCCGTATGCTCAACTCTCAGAAGTGTGAATGCCTGCGAGGCAGATATCTGCTACCCACTCATCCATGGGAGTTAGAAACTAGCTACACTCTCATTGAAGAAGGCAGGTGGAAATCGCTGTATTCCACAAGGTACAGTTGACTACGGGTTGAGGCTTCCACATGCATTTCTCACAACGTCTCCCAGCACCTAACATGAGCATGTTCGCAGCTACGTCTACAAGCAGTCAGGATGCGCGAGGGTCCTGCCTTGAGATTAACTCTCAAAAGGAAGCATGCCTCGAAGCCAGCTTTCAACTAGCTGCGTTCTTATGGCCGTGAGAAACTAGCAGTATCCTAAGTCAGGACGTTCTAAGAATACTACTCTACTGCATCCGGCCACGCATTCGAAGTGTGCATTATTCCACTTGCTTCTCACAAGCCTCTGACAAACGTCTACGGTGAAGATGTTTGCAACACGTTCTGCAGGCAGTATGGAAATGTGAGGGACGGCGGTTGAGCTCAACTCTGGGAAGTAAGTTGCCTTTGCACAAGGCATTCAGCTAGCTTCTCATGTAGGGGACTTAGTATGTAGCACCAGTCTAAGACCGGAATTCGTAGGAAATCGCTGGATTGAGCTTGTAGGCACTAGTCCTGTCGGCGGCGACTTTCCCCTTACGTCTCCCAACACTTCAGTCACGCATCGAGCCTAGGCCTATTAGGAGCGACGTGTCCCTGCAGGCA